>CALNHX010013106.1:0-20068 GCA_940337035.1 Agriotes lineatus
AGCGAAATTTACACTGCAGAGTTTTTTCATATTTTTCAAGAAATTTATTACAAAAAACGATTTGCCCGATCCTGAGGGGCCTGCTATGATAGCAGAAAACGGATGTGAAAACTGATGCTCCATTTTTATGCAGTGAGCGATTATTACAGTAGGGCCGTCGTGAATAAACTAACTTAAAAAATAAACACGCTCATAATAAATACATTAAAAATATGGTAAGTGCGGGAATCGAACCCACGACCTCTTTCGAGATCAGATCTTAAGTCTGACGCCTTAACCACTCGGCCAACCTACCGCATGTATAAACTAACACTCGCCGCATAATTAAAAAAGAAATACAGTTTTAAAACATTTTTATTTACATTTTCATACAATATTTCATATAAACTAGGACATGTACGGTTTCATGCGCTCATCTGCATCAATCAACTTCTGCAGTTCTATAATAACATACATTTTAAATTTGAACACAAGTTCCCACAATAAAATATCGTTAGCGAAAGTCCAGCGCAGAGTATTAAAAATGATTGAATCATCAAGACACAAATTTTCTGCATGTATTACTTTGTCAACGATCACTTCACCAAAATTTTGGAAATTGCACTTTACACGTTTCAAGTCATTTATTTTCACAACCATCAAGTTGTACATCGGCAATAAATTTGATAGTGTTTCATACGTTACGTAAAGAGTAAACTTGTTCTCGGGGTCCTTTGTAATAATCCTGCAGGTATCATTGTTCACGTACTCCACTGTGTGCTCGGTTAATTCATATCTGAAAGTCCCCTGCTTGACCATCACAAATATGTCCGGTAGCGCTTCCACAAAAGCCATGAACGTCTCGGCTGTGAAGGAAATACCAGCACCAATGTCGGTCTTCAGAATTCTTGCAACAGGCGAAAATTGTTTATAAGGATCCAGGCCCAAATGAACAACTTTGCTGGCGCTATTGTTTAAAGGCACAGTGAGGTCGCATAATAACCGTTTCTTTTCCCGTCGGGTTTGGCGGATCTCAGGCGTCACGATCGGTGCTACGTCATAGGAAGGCATCGTCTCCTCAATGAACACCCTCAGGTCCTCTTCGGTGGCATCTATACGTGGTGAATACCCCCTGGCCTCCACGTTCATGGCTGGAGGCTGTGGCGGTGCATCGTGTTGTTTTTTATTTAAAAGATGCGTTTTCTTACTTGTTTTTTCTGCTGCCGGTCTCCTGGTGTAGGGGCCTGGTTTTTCTTGGCACTTATTAACACTTCGAGGATCCATCTTAGTTACACTGGTGGCGTTGACACGACGACTAGGAGTGAAGCAATTCGATGCGCTATAGAGTCCGCAGCCACTTTTATGAAGGTACGAAAAGCATTACGTCAGAGGCACCCCACTCTCGAGCCGGAGCATGTCGGTGCCTGTGTTTTGCAGTGCAACCTCTGACAGACAAAGCACTGTTAGTCACAAAGCACATGTCTCGACCTGTTTTAAAAAAGGGAACTTAGAAAAATGGCGTAATTTAACCCATTCAAATACTAGCGCGAAAACCTCTTTATACAACCGAAAATTCGTCATGTTCTGGCATTTCAAATATGAAAATGGATAATAACCGCTAAAACTCAAATTTGTAACCCGTATATTTTACGATAGAACTTGCCTCTTTTCCGTATAGTTTTAAAATTTTCGCCTGTCTTATAAATAATTTTTAAAACACTAAAACGATTAATTTAATTGATCAACAACTCGATAGGAAATTTCCAGCTATATACTAGGCGATAAACCATTATTAACGGACAGAATACGCGTATTTATATAAGAGACTAAAATAATTATTTCTAATGAAATCACGGGCGAAATCAATTTTTTAAAAATTGCATATACCTTTAATCACATCAAGCTGCACATTTCACTTCTTAAAATTTAAATTTTCGAAAAAATAAGTTGTTTAAAAGTCGAGCGGCGTGACTTCAGAGCTGCGAAATGGCGTTTTGTTCAAACCCTTTAAATCCCGTAGCACTCCGTGGTCTAGAGGCACTAATGGGTGTAGCTAAATTTGTGCAACACGAACGTAGAGCGTTCAAATCCTCGGTCGGCCTGAGATTTTTTTAAATTTAAATATTTCCGCGAGTGAATGCAAGAGAGAGACAGCAGCTTCGAAGAGCGAAATAGATCCACCAGTTTGAATTTCAAATATTTCAGCGAAAATTCAAATTTAAAAACAACCGCCGTGAGAAGTGCGCGCGCACCAAGATGGCCGACACACCGCGAAATTCAAATTCAAATATTCCCGCCAGAAATCCAAGATGGCCGCCGCGTAACTTAATCGGAAGCTAATGCGTAATTTATTCAGTAGCACATGTGAAAATTAATTAGATCAAACCGCGAAATTAATTAGATCAAACCGCGAAATTAATTGGGTCAATCCGCGAATTAAAATTAAAACCGCGAATTAAAATTAAAACCGCGAAATCCGCGAATAAAACCGCGAAAACCGCGAATAAAACCGCGAATTACACCGCGAATCAAAATTTGATTGACAGCTATCACAATCAAAGTGTCCCTATACTACTAGAGACTTTACCTGGGAAAAAATGTTTTTATCTACCACTCGTGAGGGCTTATGAAGACCAATCCAATATTTTAGTATTATGATTTTCGACTCAGAACTAATAAAAAAATCGCTATACCTGAAGATAATGAGCAATTTTTAATCCACCCTGTATACATCTACATTCATATACGTTTAAATATAATTTTTTTTACTAAACTGGCATAAGCACTTGGTTTCCATAATAAATGCAAGTGCGGAATAATTTTGTCAAATTAGTAAATGTGAGTAAGCATTATTAAATAATAAATTTGTTAGTGTAACTGCTCCTGAATTTCTTGCTAGTAATAATAGGTACCTACTTTTGCAATAACAACAAATGTATATATTGTCTAATGAGGTATTACATTTAGTTCAAGTAAGAAATATGGTTTTGTTGAATGAACGAAGGTTCTTTTTTCTCAGAACAAGATTTATTCATCTAAAATTATTTTCTTTTAGAACAAACAGTTTGCTTGGGGCTATTTTGACAAAAACATTGTTGCCGTTAATGTTTTTCTCTGCTACAGCAAATTTTTTTAGAGTGTAGGTATTACACTGAAGTTCAATAAGGAGACGGCGTTCTCAAGAAAAAGTATGCAAATATAACTTCCGACGAAGATGGGTTTATTATGGTGACTAAACCGCCGAAAAAAAAATTATTAAAAAAGAAGATTTTGGGTGCATCCCGTCAATGTAAATCGATTTTCAATATACCTACTAGTGCTTTTGTCGTTGGTAGGGGACTACATCAACATTCTGAGAAGTTTAAAGAATTTTATAGAAATGGCTAGCCAAACATTTATCTGTTCACACTACTAACCACTACTAATAAGCATGAAAACTTAACTAATAATTTACGAAACAAATATCATGAACCAGAGCACGTCCTGTTACATGAAATTTGTATAGGTACCTACACTTCTGTTTCAGAAACATCAGTCGGCACCACACTATTTGAATACACGAGCTATGCATTAATGAAACAGGTTTCGTTTCATGAAATTTATTTCCCCAGTGTGTCATCGGCCTAAAGTGATGACATATCATCACTTTAGGCCACCGCTGCTAGACTTGTGGCCACGGGACCTCAAATTGCTTCGTATCTCGCAGGTCCTCGAAATGTGCCGGCGATCACTGGACGCGAGACTGCAAGTTAAACAGGGGCCAGAAGCCGAAATGCCCAAACTGGGGCAAGGTGCACAAAGCTAATAATAAACTATGATCAAAGATTATTTTCATCTAGTATGGCTATGGAATAGTCCCTAATTTGTGAATGCAACTACGTTTACACTTAAATGTCAAACTTGACATTTTATTTTTAAATGAGTTATAGCTGCATTCATGATTAGAAAATAATCCATAGCCAGGCTGGATGAAAATAATTTTTCATCATACTGTATAATTGTGAAATTTATGAGGGCAAACTGCAAATTATGAGCCGGAAGAAGCCAACCCGTCGCTTTCTCAAATTCAACATGTACCAGCGGAGTTACCAGTGCTGCGAACCAACCAATGGAAGCCGGCCCCACTTCCGCACACCAATCTCTGGCATGGATCCGCCCCTCAGCCAATGCCAGTGTATTTTAAGAGTCCTCTACAGTATGATCAAAAATTATTTTCATCTAGTATGGTCATGGAATAGTTCTTAATTTTTGAATGCAACTATTACTCACTTACAAAGCAAAAATGTCATATTTCGACATTAAGTATAAACGTAGCTGCATTCATAAATTAGGAACATGGCGATACTAGATGAAATAATTTTAGATCATACTTTAGTTAAATCGTACTTCGCAATCGACAGAGAAGGGAGTGAAATAGCTAGTGCAATGGGACGAGATTAAACTGTGTCGTATAACAGAGATAAGGGTGCGGCGACATATCCGTTCATCGCGGTTATGGTCACTGCGCTTTTTTTGTAAGAAACGATACTTTCCTTTATCTTGAAACTTAAAAACTGATTCTTTATTCTACTGGTGTTGTAGAAAATACTTTAGAACTGTACTGAAGTAATATATTAAATAATTAATAAACGAATTGTGAAATACGGTTTAAATCCAACGACACCATGTTATTAATATTTTATTATCTACCTATATATAAACCGTTCAATAGTTATTTGCCAGATAGGAGGCCATGTTAGGGTGATGAATTTCACCCTGTAAATATGCTGTCAGTCATTAACAAAAGTTAGGTTATGCTCATTTTATACAAAATGATAATTTTATGTTAATGTACAAAACGTGGTTGCCAGATTTGGTTTTGGATTTTGTGCCACTTTTATTATTGGTTAAGATAAATTTCATGAAAGACAAATTGCTGATTCTGAATACGTTTCATACTTTGTTGAGTAGGCATAATGGTATAATGAAAGTCGTTTTTTTATTGTAATTATAAATTGTATACAAACATATTTAAATATTACAATTTATGTATTTTTTCAGTATAAATAAAGCTTTTACAAGCCACTTTAGGTCCATTGCATAACAATCTGTGTCCATTGTCCATTATTCATGATTTTATTTCTCCAGTCTTCTATTCCTTTCCTTGCTATGTCTTCCATTACTGCCTCTTTCTACCTATTCGTTGGTCGCCCTCTTCTTCTAGTTTCTTGCGCTCTGCCTTCCAATACTATCTTAGTAGCTCTTCCATCTGGCATTCTCCATATATGCCCAAACCGTCTTAACCTTTGAGCTTTAATGAAGTCTACTATATTTGGCTCTCCATACTTCTTTTGTACCTCTTCGTTTGTAAGTCTTCTCCAACCATCAGCCGTCCGAGTCCCTCCAAATATTTTTCTCAGCATTTTTCTCTCCCACCTACTTATCGTATCTTGGTCTGCCACATTCATCGTCCATGTTTCACATGCGTACGTAGCTGTGGGTCGAATTACAGTCTTATAAGTCGTAGTTTTGCATTTCGCGACATTTGTCTTAAGGACATTATACTATTTAACGCGGCCGGACATCTCGATGCTTTTATTAACCTTGATTTCATTCCTTGTGTGTAATTTAAGTTTTCAGAGATTAATGTTCCTAAGAAAGTAAACTCCTTAACTCGTTCCATTCTCAAATCTTAATATTACGCCATTATTATTGATTTCTTCATTTTTTCCATTACTTCTTTGTTAAAGCTGCTGAATATTGTCCAGTGGAAGTTGAAGAATGGATTTTTTAAAAAATATGGCCACAGAAGAAAATCACAGGGAGTTAAGTTACAAGACCTCGGGGGCCACACTGTAGACATGTTTTGACTAATAACTCTGTTTATGCCCCATCTTATTGAAAGTACGTAACCCTTTTGTAATTCATTATCACGCAACTCTTCAAAAAACGGCTACAAAATTTCAGTATGATATGGTTGTGCATTTAGAAAACCTAAAATTTGAACTATTAAAATAATATTTAATCGTTTTGCTGCACTCAATTACCTTAAAAAAATATAGGACCTATAACTCTTCTTTTACTAATTGCAGCCCAAACCCCGATTTTTTGTGGGTGAAGCGGTTCTTCAACATAAAAATTGGGATTCTCAGCGCTCCACATCCTCATACTTTGTGAATTAATATAGCCAGATAAATAGAAGTATGCCTCATCAGTAACGAAAGTTTTCTCAAACGCATTATCGTTATTTCCTAAATTATTGATAAACGAGTTACAAAATTCCAATCTAACCGGAGGATCGTTTGGCAGCAGTTCCTGATACACTTGCAACCGGTAAGGAAAATAATGCAAATTGCTTTTTAATATCCTATAAGATGTTGAATATGAAACATTTAATTGCTGTCCTAAATGGCGAACAGATACGTATAGTTGTTCTTGCACAATTTGTCTCGCATTGTTAACTACTTCTTCAGTGCGTATGTTGCAAATAGTATGTATCATTTTTAGGTCGTGTGCCAAAAGGTTTAATTTCAAAATGTTTCCGCCCCATAATATTTCTAATAGTTCTTTCAGATATCTAAAACAGTACAAAGCCGAAAATTAAAGCAACAATTAAGTTTTATGCATAAATACTTGCATCCCAAAAGTCACTAAGCCGGGCAAAGATTTCAGTTTCACTGAGGTCGAGCCTGTCGGCTTTACAATGCCTATAAGCCTTTGTAATTTGTAGTTTTGTGTCACCTTTAATGACTTTTGGCATATTTACTTTAGTACTACAATTTGTTGACAGATAGATATCCATGACGCCGATGTCCATACATATTATGCCTAGTGGCAAACAAAGTATGAAAGGACTTGCAACATTGCATGTTTAACCTCAAAATGTCAAATTAGACACTTTCGTGAGCCTCCTGTACATAACAGCTGCTTCTGACAAAGTGTCAGAAAGAGTTTCTAGGGAGTTTTAGTTCTATTAAACATAAAAACAAAATTCCATGTCTACCTACTTGGCAAATAACTATTGAACGGTTTATACATAAAAGGAAATTTATCAAATAACAAACTAAAAATGTTAAAATGTCAAATACAAAATTCAGCTGTTAGACTGTCAGTACAATTAATTTAAAATATGAAGTACACACATTGTAACAACGTGTTTATTAAACAATTAGATACCTATATAACGGGTGAGCATGAAATTAACCCTAGAAATCAAAATACATAACCCTCTTTAATTTGACAGTGACAGTTGTTTACTGTAACCTCAGATAAGTTAAGACATGTGTTTTAGAATCCATGACCGCCTGGGACTGAAAGACATTTTGATCATCCGTTATTTAGGCTACGAAGCGGAACATTTATAAAGTAATCTGCTTTTTACGTGTCAAGCATGCAAACATAAAATTTAAAAAAAAATAGAATACCTACTTTTCTTCTTCTAAAAATAGGTACCTACTAAAAGTTGAAAATGCTCCTCTAAGATATAACAGCAAAAGAACAAAGTCAGTAGGGTAACTTAAACGTCAATACTATTGAAAACATGTCACTATAAATCGTAATATGTTCAGTTTATAACATAAAATTAACACCTAAAAAGTTGAATTTTTTAGAATGGTATGCAAGGTTCAAGTAGAAATAAAATCCACAAAAAGATTGAAGACGCCGTTCACGTAATGCGATCATATTAATGGGAATAGCTATCACTATGAATAATATTACATAGATCAAATTTAGAATATAAGTAATATATAGGTACACAATACTAGCGCCTGGTCCACAATTGTTCCACTATTTTGTAATTTTAGAATCCGCTAATTTCTTTTTTTTTCCTTTTTTTAAGTCCAGGTAACATACATTGTTCATAAAAGCACTTGAGTTTAAACTGCATCTCTTGTTTCCAAAATTCATCGTCTTTATCGATGATTTGGCATTTTATTCCTTTCTTCGTCCAAACTCCAAATAGCTATGCAATATTTCCTTTGGGTGATACATCGTTGTCCCTGACTCTGATAATACCACTTATGTTTTTTATTTATGTGGTAGCTGTTGTTATGAGATTTCCAAATGCTAATTTTCTTTTGTTGGACTCCTTCTTCTGATGTAAGTTCTCTTGTAGAGAATGGTCATTTCGTAGTTTTTTTGCATGGTGATCTTAACACAATACGACACTGGCCTCACACTCGAGGGCGTGGCGAATGTTAAAAATGGCTTTTTTACGACCATTTACCAAGCTAGCTCATGGTAGGGATGTCCACAAAAGACGGCTATTGGCGATTCTGGAGAAGATCATGATTGGTTTTAAGCATACGTATATTTACAATTAATATGTACAATGTTATATAATTACTCCCAAAAATATATATATAAAAACAATAAAAGAAAATATGCCGTGTGCGTGCCCGGTGGAGGGCATCTCCAAGGGCGAGAAGAGGATGGTGGCGGTCGACCTGAAGGCAGGAACACTTCGGCCAGGACTTCTTATACCTGGGGCTCGCGTCCTAGAGAGGCCCTTTGGGGCGGGGCGGTGTCTACGTTTCGGATGGCCTGGAGGCAGGATGACACACCTCGGCGGCAGGCCAAGGGGGCGGCGGCGGAGGCTTGAGGCGTCATTGCCGTGGCCAGGTGCATCCTCGGCGGAGCTGTGCGAAGCCGGGGCGACGGTGCTTGGGAGCGCGAGCTCAGGCAAAGTCCTCTTCGTGGCGCGGAGTTTCTGGTGTTTCAGGAGCGACCTGGGGGTGGCGTCGAGCCGGATGATGCTGGGCGGGCCGGAGCGCTCTCTGGTCCGCAAGCAGTTAGCGTCTCTCTGAAGCTTGGGGCGCCTTGGGGCCGAGCAGAACGCGTCTGGCGACAGCACACTCCAGGGGCGGGCTGCTGCAGCGAACCTCGAGCTTGGCGACGGCGGGCGGCGAATTCGGGCGTCGGCTGTCCATCCTTCTCTTCCTCGATGATCGATGGCTAGGCCCCGCTGGAAGGCGTGGGCTCTAGGTTGGCATTGCGTAGCTTTTGGCTACAAGGGGGCGGCGGCGAGCGTCCTTTGTGGATGCTGCGGCGGCGGCGATGCTTGGTTTCCTCTATGGAAGCGGTGTGAGGCGGATTTCTGCTATGGGTGCAGCGGCGGCGGGGCTGAATGGCTTCAGCTGGTGGCGCGAGCGAGCGGCGTCGCTTGGCGGCGATTCCCCTCTGTGGAGGTTGGGGGGTACGCGTAGACGGCGGTGGCGTCTTTGGCCTGATGCGAGCTCCCTGACATAGGAGCGGCAGCGTACGTGGAGGCGGCCTGTGTGGCGGCGTCCTCCTCGCAGTGAGCTGGACGTAGGTGCAGGCGGCGGCGGCGCCTGTGGAAGGGTGCGTGCTTCTGGACATGGGAGCGGCAGCGTACGTGGAGGCGGCCTGTGTGGAGGCGTCGTCCTCGCAGTGGGCTGGACGTAGGGACAGACGGCGGCGGCGTCTGTCTTCACTCGCATGTGTTGGTTTCTGCGAACTAGATTCGAGTAGCTGTGTTTGTTTCTGAGAACTTACGCGTGTCGCGGTGCTGCGGAGCGATGCAGCGGAGGCGGCGAGGTTCTCCATGGGGCCTGGGCTATGCATAGCGGGCGGCAAGAGCTGGGGTACGGCGAGGCGTAGGGCTCGGCTGGAGAAGGGCAGCGACGTTGGCTGAGGCCGGGGCTCGGCTCGACCTGGGGCTGGACGTTCCTCTAAGAGTGGACGGCGATGATGGCAGTCTTCTGCGGCGGCAACTCGGACACCCTTTGGTTTCTGCGATCAGGGATCAAACAGGCACCTGGAGTCTCGTAGTCGACTTCTGCGATCAACGATCGAGCAAAAGGTTTGGCTTTCCAGCGGCCGAAGGGCCTAAGCTGGAGAGTTCTGATTCGAGAAGTTTCCCTCTATCGAATTCGAAGGCTGATTCGAGAGGTTTCCCTCGATCGAATTCGAAGGCTGATTCGAGAGGTTTCCCTCGATCGAATGAATCTTCTGGCTGCGGATGCTTCTTTTAAAGGGGCTTCTACTCCCACCGTTTTTTCCCGGACAGCCGTTGTTTGGGGTGGGACGCGCTATGTTTGCTTCCGGGGGTTGTTTGTTAATTTATTATTAATTTCGCGTTTTGCGCCATTATTTTCGCCCGGGTTTTTTTTAATGTAGCTCACTGGATTCCTGACGCGAAGGCGCTTTTTATGACACTCAACTCGACTACCTTACTCTTATTTCGCCGGTGCTTTTAATCCGGTCCCGATATATGTATCTAATTAATTTTCGTGTTTTGTTGATGCGTTTACTCCGGGTCGCAGACGAATTCCCTGCGGGGCTCGCGTTTGAGATGCGTCTTAATCCTATTACCTGGCTTTAACGACCGTGTCGGGCGAACTCCTTTGTTATGGAATTTTCCGACACGCGGCCGGGGTTCGCGGAAGATCTACAAATTATTTGCTTATAATTTTTCGTTTCTATCGGCTTCCTTGTGAATAATCCTTGTCGGCGAGGGCCTGGTTTTCTGTTTTGATTTCCCTTGTTGTCATCTTCCTTACTTAACCCCGTGAAAGGGAAAGTTTTAAGCCTTCTTTGTTAGACGCAGCGGCCGATGACATGCTAATATCTCGGGTTGTTGGCCTGGTTTTATTTTAGGGCCGTTTGCCCTAAGAATGCTGTTTTTAAAACTTAGGCGTTTGGCGTTTGTTTAGCCAAAAAAATAACACGGCTGTAATTACGTGTTTTTCTGCTTCTTGAGAAATTGCATGCGAGGGTTGAGGGCGTTAACTCACATGTGTTTTTTTAATTGAGCCGCTATTTTGACGAATAGGCGACAAGCGGTGATTATGCACGTGTGAGTCATATCAATCTCTTGTTACTCGAAATTTAGTCGAAAAGAACTTGTGAATTTACAACTGTCAAATTGACATTTCAATAAAATAGTTAAAAAGTGTACTTTTTTCACGATTTTGCTTTAAAAAAAGTGGTACTTCAATACGATTTTTCGTTAAAAAAATCTGGTGTGATACACTCACACAACTTCCTTTTACAGTGATCTTATAATTAGTTAAATATTTAATTTTTAATTTTTAAGCATTTGTCAAAAATTTTCAAAAATTACGAATTCTACAAAAACGGTACAAAATAGAGCGTTAGTTGAAGAGACAAATTTTCTCTAAAATCTTAAGCAGAATTCAAAAATGTAATAATATACCGGGTATTCTATTTAAAATAGGAGTTAATAAAAAAAATAGAAAAAAAAACAAAAGAAACCCACTTTAGAAGTATTCAACTGGAAAATCACCTATCTCACGTTAATGCACATTAAAAATGTAATAAAAATGTAAAGTCTGAAAAAAATCGTTAGAGCCGTTTTTGAAAAAATCGAAAAAAACTAAAAAATCACAAGAGTAAACACCTACTTCCGGTTATGCGATTTTTTTAAAAAGCTTGCTGTCTCATCTACATAGTACACAAAACTTATATATGAAGTTTCAACGCCATACCTCTTTTCGTTTTTGAGATATTCTGTTCACAGACACACAGACAGACAGACACACAGACAGACAGACAGACAGACAGACAGACACACAGACCAATGAAAAAAAATATGTTTTTTGGGATCAGGGGACTCTAAAACGTGAAGATCTGTTGAAAACTCAATTTCGAATTTTTGGGGTGAATCCAATACTTCCTTTACGGTAAAAGGAAGTAAAAAGACGACTTTCATGATAAATAGGTATGAAAAAAAAATTCTAAATTTGACAAACACCGTTTTCGTTTTGATATTTACCTACGTATTTGTAACACTTGCATCATTTTTTGTACAAAAAAGAAGTTTCTACTTATATCAAATCAATCAGCAGTTTTATATAAAAAAGATATTTACATGTTTTCTTGTTTTATTACAGTCAAGTTTTCGGGACGCTTTTGTTACTTTGAATGTACTTCAAAACTTTGAAACGTTTATTAATATGTTAATTATAGTATTATATGAAAATAGGCATTTAACTAATTTCATATACCTAAGAAAAAATAGTAAAATAAATAATGTAAGAGTCGGAGTTAGAAGCAACAAGGGCAGGTGCGTGTACGACGTAGAGAGCATGAGAATTTGGAGGTGCGACAGGTGATTGTGACGTCACATCAATACCAAGATGACCGACGCAAAATTATAATCAGAAACTCAAATCAGTTAAATTCAAAATTCATATGTGATTAATCAGAGCAATTACATATGTGGCGTATGTGATTAACCAAATCGCGGAAACATTCAATTTTAATTCAAATACAATTAATTTCATATAAAACGAAATGGTGCTTTTAGTGCTGTTTAATTGATTCCAATAAAAACAAAATGGCGCTTATAGTACCAACACTTCTACTCGTGTTCAGTAACTGAACTACTTTAGATACTTAAGTTATAGGATGTAAGTGTCTCATTTTGACATTAGTAACTTTTTGTAACTAAATATGCGTACACTGTTAAAAATATTCAATGGGATATTGAAACGACTCAAAGTGGCGGATATCAAAACGGGCAATCAGAAACAGGACCAAAATTAACCATGTACGGCTATCGCCTTAAAAATTTGGTACACCAAATTTTTTCCTTTGTGAATACGACTGAAATAACATAAGTTACGTCCACAATTTTTAAATTCAAGTCATTAGATTTTCGACCTTGTACCAGATTTTTAAGGCGATAGCCGTACATTGTCATTAATATAGCCACTGTTTTTTATTTGTGAACTCTTAGTGTATAATACTTTATTTTCAAACGTCATAAAAGTGACAACTTATGTGCCTTGGCAGACAAGGTAAATGCGTTACTTTAATGCCTAGGCATAAAAGTGGTTACTTTTACGCAGGCGGAGTAAAAATACTGCAAAACTTCATTAGCTTTCGAATACTTTTGACATTCGCCTTTTTGATTGTCCGGAACTGCCAAACACTCCATTAGTAGGAATGAACTGTCAATAAATTCACACAAGTGGAACTACCTACTGATTACAATCTGCAGGCTTCCGAATTTGATAAATAAATCAAAAAGCACTAACAGCATTAACTTTCAAAACGTAAACAACACTTCGTTTACAAACAGGTAAGTATCTAACTTTCCAGAATTAATTAAACGAAATTCGGAGACCTAACAAAATCAGCAAATATTTCATAACACGCGGAGATAAAATGCAAGAGTCTGTTCAGTCTCAAAACGTACGGATTTTTAATAATTATGTAAAATTTGCAGCAGGTAGCGACAGACGATTTATCTAAGTATCTAACTATTTTGGTTAATTATAGTTTGTTATTTTTTTCTTTTCTCTTGAAGTCGGCAATATGTTCAGTACCACGATGAACAGATTCTTAATAATTTATGTAAAACGTCTTGTTTGCGTTACAACCGGAATGCAGGAAGTTGTTTTCATAAATATAATATTTCAGTATTGCATTTCAACCAACATAGCGAAGAACGCAGAATTAAACACTGTGTCAAGCGGAAACAGCGGTGGCAAAGTAGCTTAACCTACCATAAGTTTTAAGTATTTATTGATTAGTACCTATATAAGTCCATTAGTACCTACTAATTATGAACAAGTGAGTCTAATTTGAACTATGTGTAATATTAGGGGTGCCAGGCTGTATTACTCCAGTGACTATCCAACGCCATCAACCTGATCTCCTAGTGCGACCTGTGTAATAGTACCCATACGCTCGAAAGCAGAAATAACCAGCGCAAAGGGCAGACACCTATCAGCTTCTAGGCCCAGTTCTGGTCAGCCCAACTGAAACGTACAAGTACAATTTTCACCGAGATGTACACCGTGGCAGAACAAACATACATATCCTTTAAATTTGCATAGTCAGTAGGTAGCGTTTAGGAAAACTATGGTGAGGCAGAGCATTAGGGCTAACGTTAAGAAATTAGGCAAAAATGGACGCTAACGTCAAAATTACCGTAACACTTTCCATTTCTTTGTAACTTATCATAGTTTCCCCTACTGGTATGGTGTTCTTACATTCTATTATTACTCGTTTATTCGAGCTAAATTTCAACTTACACATAATTGTAGTTCTTTCGATTTATCATTCCACTAGTATTATTTTCGAAATTGTTTCCTTTCTTTGTTATTTCGTCGTTTTGTTCTTTATATGGGTTTGAGATCAGATCATTTTGGATATAAATCTTTTTGTTACCTAGGTTGTGCCTGTTTTTCATTATCTTTGGTTTTTGCTGAAATAATTCAAGTTTTGCTACTATTATTTTGCTCGTATTATGCTTTTCTATTTTGTAGTTGTTTCGAATGTCTGGTATTATTCCTATTTCATATTTATGGGAATTCATCAAATATTTTTTCACTGTATGGTCTCCCACTTTGAGCCCTTTTATAACGATATGTTGCTCTTCTTTTATCTCTTTTGTGTTTTAGTCTTGAACACATGTATTGCAAAGGCTACTAGATGCGGCACCAAAAATTAATGCAATGTACTCGGGAATTTTAATAATAAAATTTATACAAATTTATAGATTTCGACTGTTTAAGATCAGATAGTTGTATTTTTTATTTATGTCAATAAAATAGTATTTTGCCCTCTTTTATGTTTCATCGATCTGCAATTTCAATTTTGCTAAACGCTAGCTCAGTAGGCACTTGACTCAGTTCAAAAGGGTTAGGTTCCTGCTAATTTATTATTTTACTTTACGCTGGCACGCTGCTGTGCTCCCAAATTAATCCTAATACGCAGTCGCAAGGTAAGTGCGGCTGTCAATATTACAAAATGGTTTGATCTTGTCAGTTAGCGTTTTTGTTGAGTTGGAAAAATTCAAATTTATGAACAAACTACCAGGTGTTTATTTAAATTCTAGTGTTTTGGCGCTTCCAATTGTCTTTTATTCCAGCGATTAATTTGTTCTACTACGTCACACAGATGCGGCTTGGATTTGCAATGGTTATAACCTCTCTTAACTTCACAATTGGACTTTTATAAATGATTGGAAAAATTACTTTGGCTGGAGGCTTAACCCTTAACTGATAATGTGAAATTTTGGAGCACAACTGGTAACGTGCAGTCTGTGAGACTGGCACACCTTTGAAGCGAAAAAAATTATACTGTTTTAATTATTTGTTTAAATATATATATAGAGGTTTGTTAGGCGTATATCTGTTAGTAATAATTTTATTTAAAATAACCGAAAACTTAATGTAAAGAAAAAATAATAAAATAATTTTCAACTTGAACACAAATTGGCAATGTACTTTTTACCAGACCAAGATAACAAAGGAAAACTTTTGATCAAAAGTAATTTTATTTATTTTACGATTAATAATAAGTAAAACAATGCATTTGTAAAAAAAAACTTAAAGAAATATTGTAATTCACAGGGCCTGCCATGCCTACAAGTGGCAAAAAATTCTCACGTAAACCGTCACCTTTGAAGCGAAAAAAATTAAACTGTTTTAATTATTTTTTTAAATATATATATATAGAGGTTTGTTAGGCATATATGTTTTAGTAATAATTCTATTTAAAATAACCGAAAACTTAATGTGAAGAAAAAATAATAAGATAATTTTCAACTTGAACACAAATTGGTAATGTACTTTTTATCAGACCAAGATAACAAAAAAAACTTATTTTATTTATTTTACGATTAATAATAAGTAAAACAATGCATTTGTAAAAAAAAACTTAAAGAAATATTGTAATTCACGGTGCCTGCCATGCCTACCAATGGAAAAAAATTCTCACGTAAACCGTAACGTGCCGTCTCACAGACTGTACTGAACTAAAAATAAAACATATCTCCAGCGTTAGTTACCCAAATTTACCAATAATTGTGCTATAGGTGGGGTACCAAGAGGAGAAAGATTAGATAAGATCATTTGCCGAAAAGCGGTACTCTATTGCTGAAAATTTGAGATTAAAATTTGCTTGCAGTCTCACAGACGGCACGTTACCAGTTAAGGGTTAAATACGCCTGAATCTTGTTCCAAACGGTGTTGTATTGCTTGTACATATGTTTCCGGTTCCTCCCAATGTAAATAAGCTTTTTACAGTACCTCTACTTTTTGAAGTGAACTGCAGTCATTCTTCATAAAGAAGGCCCTCGCTTGTATCTTCTCTTGGAGTCGCTGTCTCCGGAGTTTCTGCAGTTGGCCGTTGTCCTACCTCTCCCCGTGATGTGTCCCAGTAGCCAGCTCTAGTTCTGCATCCTTTATTCTGCTGCTATCGGCCTTCGTAAATTTGAAGTGGTCGCTACAACAGTTTCGGAAGCTTCTTGCAGCATATAATTTTTTTATTGGGAAAATGTTACCCACACTTTCACTGATACTCTGCGATGTGCTCAACACGATGGTATACTTTTTATTTGTATACAATATTATTTAATATGTAACAACTTGGTTTAAATAAGAGCAGGGCCGGCATCTTTGTGTTTTGCCGTGTGTTGCTCTTGCCTCTAAAGAGAATAAATAGCAGAAATTTTAAAATGATTGGCTAAAAATTGTTTTAATGCCAAATCGTCCTAAATATTTGGCACATTGAAGCTCCATGAGAAGATGATCTACTGGTTAAAATAACCAAACAAGCGTAAGAAACAGTTACGCCAAAAGAAACAACAAACCACACCTGAAAACTGGATTAACGTAACAATAGTGTTCACAAGACATGCGACTCAGCACTTTTAAAAAACTATCGGCGAATAAGCTTACTTTATGTCACAAGATATACAAACTGTTTCTGAGGATAATCACAAACAATCAGAATGGAGGAAAAGTTGGACTAGCATTCCGTAAACGTAAAGGACATAGTGCATGCGACCATCTCTTAGCTGTAAAAATACTTAGTACAGAAAAATCAGTAACTTCTCACAGCACTTGCGGACTATGAAAACATTTTTGACGCAATAGAACACTGGGCAATAATGGAGGAATTAGACAAGGCACGAAGAGACCATAGATACAAAATATATACAGGGTTGTATAAATTGGAGAAAGAACTACACATGGCGATGTTGGTAATAAAAATCCTGAGTCAAAAATGGTAATACTAAAATGTTGGATTGGCCTTCGTGAGCCCGCCCTCACGGGCGATAGATAGAAAACATGTTTTTTTTGGGAAGTAACTTTCCATGACGATGCTTTGACATATTTGAAACAGAAAATGTATGTTACCTGAAAAACACGTTTTTTATCTACAGCTTGTGAGGGCTCACGAAGACCAATCCAACATTTTAGTATTACTATTTTGGATTCAGAATTGTCTGACCAACATCGCCACGTGTAGTTCTTTTGTCAATTTACACACACCCCGTATATAAGAAAGCAAAATCAATTATCAGACTACATGAAAACAGAGAACAGATACCGATTAAAAGAGGAAATTGGAAAAGGAGATACAAAATCACCCCCTGGCCCTGGAAGAAGTTTTGAAGAATCTGGAATGGAGAAAAGTAAGAACCGTGAAAGAGTCAACTGCCAATTATTTTGTTTGCTTGTCTGTTATGGACAAGATCTAGCCCTGCATTTTGTCTGTTTTCGCCCGAAGTCCGGTGTGGTGCTCATATTGCTTCGTGTGTTGCTCGAGCTCGCAAGCAACACAACTGATGCCGGGCCTGAATAAGAGCCCAAAACTGCATGTCAGAATTAATTTTTATTCATTTGTTAATTGTTTTCGCCCTTTCTAAACAAAAACGAATCTTATAACTATAAACAGGACATTGACAGAGTCCAAATGACTTACAT
This sequence comes from Agriotes lineatus, assembly GCA_940337035.1. Taxonomy (NCBI): domain Eukaryota; kingdom Metazoa; phylum Arthropoda; class Insecta; order Coleoptera; family Elateridae; genus Agriotes; species Agriotes lineatus. Next base: position 17,670 of record CALNHX010013106.1, read on the forward strand.
ATTATATTAAACATTGTTATAAATAATTGGATCTAAACAATTTACATTTCTAAAATTATTGTCCACATTTTATTAATTGTCACAGTGTCTTTGCGCTACTCCACGTTTTATTAAGTGCGTTTCATGTTCGCTCACGTATTTACATTGACTAGTTTTTCGTTCGCTTCCTTCATAATTGTTCCCTGGTTTCTAACTGTCTTCCTTTACTCGTTTCCTTTGCTAATTTTGTGTTTGCTTTTCCTCCAGTTTTATCAAGTCATGATTGATTCTTAGAATTACTAGTTTACGCCTGCACTATTTGCTCTTTGCAATGTTCTCATCTTTCCTGGCTAATACCCTTTTAGAATTATTCACAAATGTTACTAACTAGTTAAGTTGAACTCTAAGCTTCATAACCTGCACTTAGCAAACCTTTTTGTGATTATTTAATTTGGTTTGGCTATTCACTCAGCCTCACCTAATAATTAATTGATATGAAATTTCACTCTTAACCTTGTGAAAAGCAAGTTGTCTCCTTTGCGTTCCTTAATCAATTCATTTCTTTTTAACACAAGCATCTCTTTTTCAATGCATTTACGGAATGACATTTAACTTATCATTACTGCTAGATAAAACACCTCTTTAATATTGAACTGCAATCAGAGCAGAGCCATAGGGCCTAATACCACTGCAGTATCTGGGTTTCTAGTCTCCCCATTCAATTACCTTTTGATCATTTATTCTTATACTTTTCTTATCTCTTCCTAAGTTTTTCTCATCTCTACCTTAATTGTTTCTTTCAGTATCTCACCATTTTGTTGTAATTTCTTCTTTATTTTTTGCATTATATTAGCCATCGCTTTAATAATTATTTTCTCCATCGTCTTTGTCTTATATTCTGATGCTTTTCCATTTTTGATTACGTTCCACTTTCCTGTTCTATGTCTACTAACCTTAATTTACTATTTCAAATTGTTTATAATACAACAAGCTCGTTTCTGGGACTTTTTTATATCTGCTACTTTAGTTTTTCTATAGTTTTTACACATAATAAAAGATAGTTAGACAATCCAAGAACTACCGAAAATTATAAGTACTACTACTACTAGGTCTACTGGCAATGTAATTTTTATTTGATATTCTAGCTGCCAATCTTGCGCTTATTTCTACTTGATGTAGTTATAATAATGAATATAAACCTCTAATAGCGAGCCTTATCTTTCAATTGTCATATATATTGTAATGATAATTCACTCTGCTGTATTTTATTCTTAGTATTATCCCAGCTACTATTTTACATCTGGCTAATTAAAAAAAACTATATTTGAATTCATTAATTTTACTTTCACCTGTGTTGCCCTTTTTACCTATACTTTATTTATCGCAAGTACTTATTTTTAAAGGCTGGCTTATGGGAGAAATCTCTATCTGCAGGGGTGAGTCTCTACACAGTTGAACTTTTTCTTTTGTATGTCAAATGCATAGATATGACAAATGATTACATTTTCATTATAACCTCAAATAATGTCGTACAAAGCATACATAAATTGCAAGACAAATATCAAATTTGAAAGAAGCCAACTATTAATAGATTCACCACAGGTAAATAAAGCAACGCTCTTCTGTTTTTAGGTCAACGACGACGACTCCCTGTCCTAAGTGAACTGGATCCAAATTACCAGCCGGACGCCGCACTGCCCCTTTAATTCAGCCAAGGCCCTTATGCAGCTATTGCCTTCCAGTATCTTATCTACTCAGATACTCCAAAATGCAGAATTTTACTTACTGCCGATGTGCTTTCCTGGCTTCGCTGCTCCAAAAACGCTCTTTGTAGTTATCCGGAACACACTGTTTATTTATCCCAGATAGCCCCACACATGGAATTCTATAATAAACAAGGCTGGGACAAAGACATTTGCTTATTGTTCCAAACTACAACTTTTATTTTTGAAGCAAGCACAAAATTAGCTTGGCTTGGCAATTTTTTATTAATCTTTCTGTTGCTAACGTTTTTAACTTAGATACCTACTACATATAGTTATTCTGTAAGTACATACTATGATCGCTAATAATAATTGTTTCTTTTAGATATGCGATATTTCGTAACTTTAACCTCATTTGTATTCGTTCACATAATTTAGATTAAATCACATGTCACAGGCTTCTAGCATTTTAACGTTGTATTTTTGTTGATAATAGGTCGCTAATTATGTTCTATAGCATGTTACGTAATTCATATTCACCTTTTTAATACCATAACTTCTTTATTGGCAGTACAAATTTTATTGCACGTCGTATATGTGGTGCTTCGTCACCCATTTGTACTAATACAACCTCATTAGCATGTTTTACGTTACTTAATCTTTCAATAATTTATCTGTTTATTTGTCATATATTATGTATTGTAAAATGAATCTATT
>CALNHX010013107.1:0-20057 GCA_940337035.1 Agriotes lineatus
AAATCGAAACTTTTGTGGTATCAAATCTGTTCTTCGGAGGGCCTTCACCCACAACTCTCTTCTTTTCCTGCCCTCAGGAATATCTCGTACACCAGGAAACCCAAAATATTTCTTTTCCGTCTCTTGGTTACTTCTACTTGAGCACTCAAACACAGCACAAAATCTTGGCATTTTTGTTCGTTTCAAGGTTATGTTTTGTATGAACTGTCAAATATGTTACTTAACCAACTTTTGGATTAAACTATTTGCAAGTCCAGAACTTTCTTCAATTTTCAAATGAAAAGATTATTTTAACCCGAAATACGAACATCTTAACCATTTGTCCGTAGTCATTGATACTCACATCACCACCAAAAGTTGAAATACAAATGGAGTGCTGCCTTTATCTGTTTACACAATTAATAAACAACACATTAACCACTACTAAGTACATTGCTGTATTAAATAAACTCAGTACAATGGACACAAAACTTATAAAATTAGAATTTATGGAAAGCTTCCATACGTACGTTAACACTGCTTGTCCACGATCAACTGTAATTAGAGCGGAGCTTGTGACGTCACTTGGAAATACTCGATTACATGTACGTCACACTGACGTCATAGCTCCGCACAACAACAGCTGACCGAGGACAACCTTTGTATGGTTGTTAGGTGGCTTGTGGTGATTTTTCGATTTTTTTGGCAAAACTCGATAACTTTTTAGACGATATAGGTAGGAATCAGACTGCACGACCAGAGCGATCGTCCAAAACTGACCAAAATTTCAATCACATCACTTATGTGATTAAGCACACACTGCTCTAGGCCGGCATCGACTGTCCAAATTTCAAACTTGTTAAAATAACGGAATGCACGAGATCACTTCAACGTTATAACCTGCATCAATCTTAACCCTGACACGACTTCGCCACTTGCTTGAAGACTAGAGCGTAACTTTGCCATAGCGCATAGCGGGGCCAAAGGCCCGCTCTTACACGTAAGCGGCTACTCCATGAGCGACACTCTGCCTCCGAGACACAGAATAATACCCTAAATCAGAATGGCCCCTCTGTGTCGGCGCTTTTGATGTCAGCATACTCAATTTTTGTGACCTTGAAATTGTCCGCCATGATCCTAGTGGTGTACAGAGGCGGTAAATTCAAAATTATGCGCCTAAATTTTAAACTGAACAGGAATAATCCGTACGTTTAAAGTCCACGTAATTTATATGGAAATGCACCGCACATTATGGGCCACCAAAAGATCGTTTTTATGGACTCATACTAAATTAGGCCCTGAACACACGGGATTCTGTATCCGAGATTCGGTATGCGGGATACAGAATCTGAGTCTGTTCAGACACGGCGACTGAATCTCAGACGCGGGCCTTCAGTCACTTGCAGTGCCGTGCTGTTATGGACCTAGCATTGCTGTTCTTTGTTTCTGTCGAATTAGTCTAGAAGTGCTGTATTTAAAGTCAGGGATTGGTGGGTAGTTTGTGCGTCGCACTGCGATAAGCTAATACAGAGTCAGTGTATACATATAGGAAAGTACCGCCACGTCCGCCATGTTTATTCCTCTGACATATGCGTCACTTTGAGGTTTGTAACACAACTCCGTCAACGTGACGTTTGTTGGCAATCCAAAACTACTTAAAATTGGCAAGTTTCAAATTCGAGGTTAGCAGGTTAGTTTTTGCCTCAGTTTTGACAAAAACTGGCGCAAAACATAACCTGCTAACCTCGAATTTGACATAGACTTACAGTCTTGCCAATTTCAAATAAAATTTTAGACATAACTCAATCAGTTATTGCTGGTGGGAACAAAAATGGCGGCGATGGCGGCATTTTCGGGGATCAAAGAATGGCGGTACTCTCCTATATACACTGGCTCTGAGCTAATATTGCCTTAGAAATTCGAATTAACCTAACCACGACCTGCTGAATTGTTTGACAAACGTCACCATTTGTCACACAATGCAGCAGGCCGTGAACCTAACAAATCGGAAATCAATAACTACCAAAACTATATAGGCAACCCATATGACCAAAGTTTTGAAAATTGCAAAATTTAAACAGCAGCATATAAACAATCCAACATAAGCAATGATGTTAAACGTTCCCAAATTACTGTAAAGATGAATGAAAATTGCAAAAAGTATTTTTTCTTCAAACGGCAGTAAAATATGGCATTATATTGCTGAATTGATGATGCTAAACTGTCACTTTATTGCCAAGCGGCAGATAATATTATCTACCGCTGACGAGCGGCAGATAAAGTTATTATCTGCCGCTGACGACTTTATCTGCCGCTTGTCAGCGGCAGATAATATTATCTGCCGCTGACGAGATCAAGTACTTTTCTTCTAATTTTGTTCACAAAGTTGTATATAATTTGTTATAAAAACGTTTGAAGAAAAAATACTATATGTTATTCGGAGCAAAAGTATCTTTATGTGGCTCGGCTGTACTTATCTCCCTCGCAAGCTCGGTAGATAACCCGTCCAGCCTCGCCACATAAAATATAACTTTTGCTCCTAATAACATAATATACTATTACGACCGGAACAATTTTACTGTAATAATTGGAGGTGCAAGATCAAAACTGACACCTAAAATTTTAGTTCAATGTTCTAAGAAATAACTTCCTTCCATCGATTAGTATTATTTGCTTATTTTGTGATAGAGCAGGAAGTAAAATAAAAATACGATGCTCATAGAAGTGTTATGGTGCTTATAGTAATGCTATGGATTGGCTCCTGTGGAGTGCCTCAAATTAGATAAAACAACTGGAAATATTTTTTCCTCTAGCAGGAGACTTCTGATCATTTGTACAGATAATAGTTCCCTCTTACTCACAAGTGATATCCCATAGTCAGTATCTACTCAAAAATTCCAGAGAGGAAGCTATGGTACATATTTTATTTTAGTGTTGAACTTATGGGGTATAAAAACTAGAGTTCCGCGAGGTCTATTGATCGCAGAAATACTAGTTAGTTAAGTAATGCATAAGCCGATTTTTATAGTTATTTCAGAAATTATGTTAACGTATTGGCTCCTTTTATAAGCTTTATTTTGTGTTCTGTCATTCTGCCAAACATACAAGTCTCGCCCTACGGACTCAACCTGTAAAGTATTGGCGCGGCCATAAAAATGTTGCTACCGGTCTAATAACGTAAATAGCTATTAACAAAAATTCCAATGAAGTATTTTATTTTTCATCACATCTTTATTTAAAAAGATTTAGATTTAAAATAAGCTTTAAGTATACTTATTTAAATATTAAACTACGTATCACTTCCAACATTCTATCAATCCTTTTAATTTTCTTTCGGCGACGCCACTGGCTAGAAGACTTCAAAGTGCGGTCGCTTTTTTACAACGTAACCTAACTTTATCCTCATATTTTGATAAGTTTGAATTGTAGACTAGGTACTTATAAAACATGCTGACATACGAATTAATGGTACTTCTGCGCCTAATGCCTAAGGTAAGTACAATTAATCTCAATAACCGTAACTGGAAATTTGTCTACGAATAACCTCCACAGCCAGAGTTAGTCTCGACACTGAAACGAACCGCACAGTTGATTTTCGATAAGGGTGGAATAATCAGAAAGCTAGAAAACCTAGGAACGAGGGACATGCCATACAAAACCAGCGTGCATGGCGTAGTGTATAACAAAGCCAGGTAAATAAACACCCTTTGAGTTGTATCAAGTTTCATATCTCGTTTTGCAGTTATTACCTTCTCGAATTTAATGCACCCCCGTCATCACTACAGGAAATTCTTGAGGAGTACGGTCGCGACATCGATATAATCAGGAGGCGAATTTACAAGAAAATAGAACCACAGGTTACGGAATGCACACTGCATGAAGAACTGAAACCTGCGCCGTACCGAAAAAGTGTTCAAGAACTTATCAAACAGGCCCGAAGACTCGATAAGCCTAAATTTAAATATAATACTGGACTTGATTATTATCCTTTCCAAAAATAATTAGTGTTGATGTTTGTAGTCAATAAAGTAATTTGTGTTTTGAAGTGGTTTAAACTATCGAATTTAGAGTACATATTAACAGGACACCTTAATCTTAAAGGCAGACAGCTTGGAAATACGTAAATGTTGCTCCCATCAGCTGATAGACGCTTTTCCTAATGACCTATGTGGTTGTAGCTGTCGCACGAAATATATATCTATCAACAAAACAAAAACAGAGGTAACGGCAGTGGGGAGGAACCAAAAGCATAAACATCAGGCTGTAAATGAGCTCGTAGAAACCTTCAAGTACTTGGGTTCAACCCTGAGCTACAAGGAAGACATGGACGGAGAGATTAATAGTAGACTAGGAGCAGCGGCCAGACTCGACGACGCCATAAATAAAATAATAATCAGTAAAAAAGAAATCACAAAGCAAACCAAACTTCGAGGACAGATAGCACAACTATAGTTTGCCTGAGGGTCGGCTACGCACATTTTTATTTTGAAATTTCTTAAATGCAGTAAGCAGTTGTTACCAGTAGCGTCGCAAGGAACTTTAGATTTCCGTGGCAAAATTAATTAACTTACTGCGGCATTATTTTCTTTCTAAGTAAAGTAGTTTTTCTGAAATTGCACTTCAATGCACTATGGCACATGTTTCAGGCATGAAGCAAACTTTCGCCATGTGAACAGTATGTAAAACAGCATTTGTAAACCAACATTAACATATAACAGTGAAGTATCGACCCTTACAGAAACACTACAAGCAAGTGCAATAAAATTCCTACACAGAATAGGGAGGAATAAGGAGGACACTACATGAGAAACCACTAAAAGGAAATTAGAAGGAAATCTATTTTCAACAGAAGACTATATCAAATGTTAAAATGCTTCCCTCCAGCCACAATACAAGCATGGCGCCGTTATATTACCGATTCATACATTCATTAAATATTATAGTTTGTAACAGGCTAAACCGACAATTACAACCGCGTGCCAGTTTGTAACGGTACAACACGGTATTTACGAAAAGCCAAAATAAAGCTAAACGACTAGCGCGTAAGCTATCTCATAATAGGGAATGTAATTCATAGGACCGCTGCCCCACGCTCACTACAAAAGGGTTTGCTGACAAACTTCAGCGGAGTGAGAGAGGGGGTTTAACACGAGATAATATAAGGCAACAGCCTAATACACGGAAGCAGATCTAGAATGATAAGACGCCACCACATTTCCTACACTAGAAAAATGCATAAGTGAACTCGCTGAGAAAAAGTGGAAGCATACCGAGTTCACCTTTCAACTTTAACCTTAGCAGTGTTCTGGTCAGCGAGCCGGTTGAGCACCATCGCACCTACCTTTCGAAAATTCACTTGATCAGCTGGCCAAACTCCTCTTACACTGTAAATTACAATACGCACATCGCATGCACAAGAGCAAAGAAAACCACAGTTAAAATAAACATGAAATGTATTAACAAAATATTTGAATATATACGGGGTACCCAACTTAAATGTATATTACCAGGGCCCCCGCAAGGGTTATCGTCGCCCGCGTGCGGGAAATATTTTGGCGCCCTTTGTATATATGTAGTACTTATAGAATAGTAATTTACGATACAAGTGCGTAAAGCTACATTTTAGGCACGAGTGGGGTAGAGTTAAAACGCGAGTGAGCGAGCGTTTTAAGCCCCGCGAGTGACTGAAGATGCATTACGCATGTGTATCGTACAATATTTTATCTACGAAAGATAGAATCTAGAAAACACGGTAAATATATTAAAAAAATTAATGTAAATTAGGATTACCAGCTACCAGTCGTAATTTTGCGTGTTTTAAAATTTTAAAACACGTTGCTATTGACAATGTGCCTAATGAAATCTTTTAAACACGTTACTACTGACGACGTAAACTAATGAAAACATGTTATTAAACAGTCGTTTTACAAACTTAAAACTGCCAACTAAAAGGCAATTTTACACACTGTCGTAGATAAATAATATTTTGAAGCATAAGAACTTTAATCTGTTACATATGTTTTTTAAATTTCCTGGTTTGCTGTAATATTCTTGTAGTTGTTTAAACATTTGAGCGAAAACACGTTTTATTTTAATTTTGTAATGAAATAAAAGAGATTTCAAAAACTAAAACGTTATTCTTTAAATTTGTTACATAAGAAAAAACAAACAAAACAAACAAATAAAACATTCAATCGTCCAAAAATTAAATAGGTTTTTTTCTGAATTGGGCTGCTGCAAATTCTTTTATAATATTGTCAAAATCAATTTTATCGAGGATCTCTTGCTCTATAGCTAAGATAATATTTTTTGTAACCTGGTAGACCACAAATAATTTTTAATTTTGAGAAGGATCTCTCACCAGAAGCTACAGACACAGGTAAAGTAAGAAGGATTTTTAATGAAATGGTAATATTTGGTAGAGATGAAGTTAGATTGTTTTCAAATATATATTGAAGAATGTCGAGGGGATTTGACGCTTCAGGTAATGAAAACAATCTTAGGGCTTTTATCTTGTTAAACAAATCATTTTCTTCTACGCAAGCCTTCTTCTATTTCTGATCAGTTAGCTTTTGTTGTAGAGCACAACGGCTTTTTAAAAGATCCTCGTCATTTAATTTCAAATTATCACTAAAAACCAAAAACGTTGTCGTAATCAGATATCATTTCAAATCTACTATTTAAAGAACTTAGTGTTTGATCAATTATTTTTAAATTAGTAATTTATTATACAAGACGATAAAGTTAAATTTTATCCACGAGTGAATCGTTTAACGTCGAGACGAAGTCGAGATGTTAATGATTCAAGAGTGGATAGTAATAACTTTATCGTTGTGTATAATACAAAATTATTTCTATAGCAAGAACTTTAACAATTTCAAAAGAAAATAAGCAAAGTCAATCACATTTTAAAATGTCAGTAGCTAGATTGGGTTGCTACGATAATACGAAGCTGTCATATTTAATTTAAATAAAAGTTAGAAAATTAAATTACTTTATCTACCCTCGATGTTAAAGTGCTATCTTATCTACCATTACTGTTAAAGTAAAACTTGACCTTTTGTTTTGAGTCGATTAAAGCATACTTTTAACATTTGCTATAGAAAAAAAAATTATTTTAAACTCGGATCTTGAGGTGTCTTATCCCTCTGTTCGTAATCGAACAATTTTGGTTTATACTTTCGTCTAACAGTTTGGCGCCCCTTTAGAGTGGCGCCCGCGTGCACTGCAAGGGCGGTTGCGGGGGCCCTGAATATTACATTTCAATGGTGTATGTGTTGCATACTCAACTGCTTAAAGCTGCATACATTTAAGTTGGGCACCCTGTACCTATATATAAATGCACATAAAAATATGAAACGGGTTAGTAAACAGTAGTCATGTAAAATGCGTAACGTCTTAATCTATTAAAATATTCGGTAAACTTGACATCAACTATTGAGATTACTGAAAAACGATATAAACATCAAACTATTGAAATACTCAATCAAATAGCGGTAATAAAAGGCAGTATTCAACTAAACAAGTTGCAGTCTGTGACACATTACAAATGCTACTACAGACAGATCAATAAAAAAACCAATTAGGGCAGGCTGTGATGTGTTATACATTTGGCAGTACTGAAGTGTATTGTCAGTCTATGTCAAATTCGAGATTAGTAGGTTAGGTTTTGTTTCTTGTTTGCATATATTTATTACTTCTATATTGTTAGCGCCTATAAGGGGAGAGGTCACACAATAAGTGACACAGACAACCAACTCGTCTACGTACTTGGTGAGCTGTGCGCAAGCATCGTCCGCACGGGGGGATAGTGGTCAAGTTTAAAATTCGCTTCTAAAGGCGCCTTCGAATTCTCAGGCATGCGCATGAGACGCATAGTGTTCAGAGTGAGACTATGTCGGCGCCGTAATGTTTTTGCCTGTTCCTAGACCCTACTAGCAATATAGAAGTAAATATATGGTTGTTTGACACAGACTGACGTGAAACTTAACCTGCAAATCTCGAATTTGACATAGACTGACAATACACTTCAGTACTGCCAAATGTATAACACATCACAGCCTGCCCTAATTGGTTTTTTTATTGATCTGTGTGTACAAAAAGTTAAACAGAACCATAAAAATTGACGGTAAATGAATTATAATAACAGGTAAACAACTATAATGGTTTGACAAATGCAAAAACGCACACAATAAAAGTTAAACGACCATAGCAAAATCTTCCCGGAATGAATTTTTTATGACAAACTATACCCGTAAATGTTGTACAATCTATGTGAACTAGATGCCTATGGTATTTCCTACATATGCATGTAATTGTTTATTTGCCATTGTTTTTCTAATGGTTGAACTGTCATAATTTCTAAAGCTGTGTTTTTCCAACATGGAAAATTTTAAATTTGAGGTGCATGCAGTCGTGAAGTTTTTGACAAAACTTGAGTGGAAACCGACAGATATTCTTCGCGATCTGGAGAAACTTTATGGAGATAATACTCCAAAGAAAACAACCGTTTATGAATGGATAAAACGATTTCGAGAAGGACGCGAATCATCCGAGATGACAGTCGCGGAAGACCTTTTCGGCGGCGGCGATATCGATTGCTATTGACGTCGTATTTGAGTGCTAAACAAATCGAAGTTTTTAAGTGGTAAAGTGCATCTAAAAACTAACGAAATACATTAGAAATTAAGTAGTGGGTGCAGGACTACCGTAAATAATTGTAATTATTGGGAATTCTGTCGAAAAAAGGATTATTTATGCAAGAAAACTGGTTGTGTGGATCGTAAATTGCGCATATGCGCGTGCGCTAATGAAGTTCATTGAAATTTGGAAATACAGTGACCAGTGACTGTAAAAGTTTTCAAAATGAGTAATTATAATTGTTTGAAATGTAAGACGGAATTTAATGATAAAAAATATTTGGGTGATAGTGTTCAAATGTGATGCGTGTAAAAGAGTTATATGTGAGATATTATTATTATTATTATTATTAATGATGCACTAGCAGCTAGAAGCTGATGCGTGCATATCATAGCACTTGTAATGTTCAATTTGTCTGGTATAGTCTTAATCAAAAGTTCATTTGTTTGGTATAATCAAAGAGCATGCTCTTTGGTATAATCTATTTCAGGTCATTCACTTATGGTGTTGTGTGCTTATCGTCACTGTCACTGTTTGATATTTTTTGTATAATTGTCTAGTCTATTTTTGAAATCGTTCACTGATGGTGCACTTATAACTGTTTCTGGCAGTTTATTCCAGAAGTTCACGACGTGGTTTGGCAGAAAATGGTACCTAGGATTGCTTGAGCTTTGAGTGCGGGCGAGCTTCAGTGCGTGTCCTCGCAGGTTCCCAGGTGGTTTCATCTGGTAGATGTCACTTAGCCCAGGGACGTCATAGTGTCCACTCAGAATCTTGTAGGTCTCAATCAAATCCCCACGCTGCCTGCGCTGCTCTAGTGAAGTCAGGCCAAGTTCTTCCAGTCGTTGCTCGTATGTCTTGTGACGTAGGCTCCAAACCATTTTCGTGGCTCTTCTTTGTACTCTTTCCAATAAGTCAATGTCTTTGCGAAAGTATGGACCCCATATTTGGAACGCATACTCCAGCAGTGGACGAATATACGTTTTATATATCTTAATAAACAATTTCTTATCTATATGCAAGAATGCTTTTTTAATCGTGTACCGGATGGCCAATTAAGAAGGGCACTCGGCCCTATCTCAAAAAGTCATTGTCGTAAAGACTTGGGGTAAAAAAATTTATAACTAAAGCGGCCAAGAGAAAATGCTGGAAATTATTTTTAAGTTTCTAGAATGGGCGCCAGGGGACGTAATCGCATTCTTGAATTTTAAATCCCGTTTTTGAGAAATATTCTTATATTACAGATAGCTAAAATAAACACCGTTTTAAAGCTGAGATAAATTCTATTCTTTTTTGTTAAATACCTTTTGCTCTATCTCTTAAGGGAAAGTGGTGGGGGGTGTCCGAACATTTTCGAAAGGAAATGTCAATAACTTCAAAATGGCTGAACGGATTTTGTCAAACTTGGAGTCGTTGAAAAGGGCTTTTTTTAGTCTATCAACGCTGCCTTGAGCGGATTGATTTAGATTGCTTGTGTCGCCGCTAGAGGGCGTTTTGCGACAACACTACAAATGAAAGGGATTTTCTTAAAAAAATTAAATGTATCGATATCACTTTTATTGCAACACAAGATAGGCAAATAAGGGTCTAACACGCTAGTGAAAACCGCATTTCGATATTTGTTTCCTAACCTAAAATATCAGTAAAGGAAATTAAAACTCGAAATAATGTCGCATCTTTGGGAATATTATCAGTATACCTGCCATTATTAAATCCTAATTATCGTTCTTTTAGCAAAATATATATAAATTTACTGTTAAAATACCAACATTATATTTAAAATGTCAATAATAATTAATACTCATTCACTAAGAGTGTATCGTAATGGGTATAGCTGTAGGGTAATTCATGAAGGTAAACTTACAACTGCATTTCAAAGCAAAACTGGAGTCCGACAAGGGTGTATAATGTCGCCACTTTTGTTCCTAGTAGCACTAGATGAAGTACTAAGAAATACAGTAACGGGCAGTGGAAGAGGAGTTGTTTGCAATATGGAGGAAATGCTAGAGGATGTGGATTATGCAGATGATATATGTGTCCTGTCGCAGAACAGTAACCACATGCAAGATAAAATTGAACAACTCAGAAAAGAGTCTGTCAAAGCAGGGTTAAAAATCAACAGGAAGAAAACCAAATTAATGTGCTCCAGTTCAAGGCCTACAAAAATAAAATTGGAAGAAGAGGATATAGAGCAAGTACCAGTGGTCGGAATGTACCGGAACGGACCGGAACGGCGTTCCGGTTCGTGAAATATTATCAAGAGTCGTTCCGTCTCGTGAAATTTTATCAAAATCCGTTCCGTTTCGTGAAAAATTTTCCAAAAAGAGATGGAAAAGAAAGAGGCAAATATAGCGGCGTTCACAAAATGATTGCATCGGTACAATTTGTCAGCAACCTTAGCGCAATAGTCTGATGCTCTCGATGAATTGAGCGAAATGTATTATCTGTTATGTTATCTTACAATATTTAGAGTTTTGAATTTTGTTGAATTATTTTGATTTTATTGCCTATTATTGAGTTATTCTAGAAGGAAATGAATAAACCGTTCGTGTTTTTTTTAATTAGGGTCGTTTCACTTTGAAATAAAATATTAAATTAAACTGGTTTGTGTCGACTATTGACGGAAAAAACACATATTATTATCAACATTATTATTATTTTTCGCGGAAATTTTCACCTGCGACGCACACGGGGGGCACCCCCCCCCCCCGTGCCCCCCGACAGCGTTCCGGTTCGTCAAAGTTTACATTCCGACCACTGGCAAGTACAGGAATTTACCTACCTTGGCAGTGTTGTTTCCATGGAAAGTGGTGCGCTGAAGGATGTCAAAGCAAGATTAAATAAAGCTCGAAGTGCCTTTGTTAGCTTAAATAATGTTTGGTGAGCGAATAATATCAATGTGTATACTAAACTTAGAGTGTTTAATGCAATGGTAAAACCAGTATTGTTATACGGTTCGGAAACATGGCTGGTGACGAGCGAAATCAAACATAAATTGCAAACTTTTGTAAATCGATGTCTACGAGTTATTTTAAAGATATGGTGGCCTAAGGTTATTAGTAATGAAGAACTGTGGAGAAGAACAGGGCAAGATGATATAAATACTGAAATAAGAAGAAGAAAGTTGGGCTGGGTGGGTCATACACTACGAAAAGACAAGAAAGAGATCTGTAGAATGGCATTACAGTGGAACCCGCAAGGGGGAAGAAAACCAGGGCGCCCCAGGCAAACATGGAGGAGAACTGTAGAGAAGGAAACAGGAAAGACTATCGCTCAACTGGCTTCCTTAGCTAAACACAAAGATGAGTGGAGGAACTTGACAAACTCCCTATGTCCCCGTCGGGAATAATGGGAATTAATATTATTATTAAGAGTGTATCGTCAGCGTAGGGTATATTATCGATGATTTCTCCATTTATAATTATTCCACCATTTTGTTCTACTAAAGCTTCTTGACATATGGCTTCGCTATATATATTAAATAGGAGTGGAGAAAGAACACAACCTTGTCGAACGCCTCGGCAAATTTCAATTTCTTTGGTTAATTCATTTTCAACCTTTACTTTCGCTGTTTGGTTCCAGTACAATTTGGTTATTATGTTAATATCTTGACTGTCAATGTTTTTGCTTTTGAGAATTTCGCATAGCTTTTCATGGCGGACTCTATCAAAAGCTTTTTCAAAATCGATGAAACATGCATATAGATCTTGATTTACATCTAAACATCTTTGCATCAATACGCTTACACCAAACAGAGCCTCCCTTGTCCCTAGTCCATTTCTAAATCCTAGTTGTGTGGCACTTATGTCTTCATCGAGTTTTTTAAATATCCTTTTGTGGATGATTTTAAGAAACACTTTTAACGTGTGACTCATCAATGCTATAGTCCTATATTCAGAACACTCTTTTGCATTGTTCTTTTTTGGGAGTGTAACAAAAGTTGATAAGAGCCACTGTTTTGGAATAACGTTTGTTCTATAGATTGTGTTAAAAAGGTTTACCATTATGTCAATTGTGTCGTTATCTATAAGTTTTAACAATTCTACTGGAACCTCGTCCGGTCCTACAGACTTTCCCTTCTTTGTTCTTTTAATGGCGTATTCTACTTCACATCTTAAAATTTCCGGTCCTGTTTCCTCTGTTTTCATTTTGATTTCTGGTCTGTCATCTTTAAAAAGTTCTTCTATGTACTCGGTCCATCTCTTCAGCTTGTCATTTATGTCAATAATTATTCTACCATTTTTATCTTTTAATGAGCTTGCTTGCTTTACTCTTTTAATACCTGTTTTTTCCTTAATCTTTTTATGCATATTGAAGCTATCATATCTACTTTCGTATTCTTCTATTTCCTTGCAGTTTTCTAATAACCATTTTTCTTTGGGCCTATAGTTAGCAGCATTCAATTTGTCTCCTTTCTTGTAAATCGGGGTAACTGTAGCTTCTTTCCAGTCATCTGGAAGTTTTTCTTGGGCCAAAGACAGTTCCATGATCTGACCGAGCCTAGTTGTGATTTACTGCAGACGAATTTACACAGACTGAAATGTAATAAAATAGTGAGAGATAGGAGCTTGCTAGAAACAATCACAGAAGTGGTGGAAGAAGCGTTGGAGGCTTCTGCTGCCGATAGCAGGAAAGTAATACTAAGTAAGGGAGTAAAAACGGATACGTATGCTGATAAAATAAAGAAATCTGGAGAAAACTTATTGGTGAAACCTTTGGATAAACAAATGTGACTCAGACAAACTATTGAAAATATAAAAAATGCCATTAAGCCAGCTGACTTAGAGGTTGGCATTACTGGTGTTAAGAAGATAAATAAAGGGGGACTAGTTATTTCGTGTGATGATAAAGTGGACAGAGATAAAATTATGAAGGAAGTTACAGATAAACTGGGGAAAAATTATAGTGCTAAAATGGTAGAGAAGAAAAATGTTAAGATTAAAATTATTGGAATGTCAAATCGACTAACAGAAGAAGAGTTAGAAATGTGCATCAAAAAACAAAATAAATTCAGCAACAAAGAAAACATGATCCTAAAAGTTGAAGTAATTAAAAAATGAAAACTAAATATATGGCAATTGTGGGCACTGATGGTAAAACCTTTAATGAAATGAAGCAAATGGAAAAATTGAGGATTGAATGGGATATATGTCCGGTATATGAATATGTTAACGTGATGCAATGTTATAAGTGTCTGGGTTATGGACATAAGGCTGGGGTATGTAAAAATAAGAAGCATTGTATTTTGTGTGTGGTGAGGAGGGTCATAAGACAGTTGATTGTGAATGTCAAGCGAGAAAATGCATAAATTGTGTAGTAATTGGTAAGAGAATTGATGTTGAATTAGATTTTAAACATGCAGCTAGTGATAGAAAGTGTCCGGTATATCTGACACAAATAGAGAGACAGAGAGAATTAATTAAATATGAAGAATGGCAACTAATAACAAAATTAGAGAAAATTATATGTTTTAATGCTCAGAGTGTAGGTGGCACATCTCGATGAAATTGTACACTTTGTGGATTGTCGTAAGCCATCGGTGCTTTGCCTAACAGAAACTCATTTAACAAATAATATTGAGGACTTTGAAATTAGCATAGACGGTTATAGTGTTATGAGAGTGGATTAGAAAGCAGAGCTACAGGTGGAGTCGTTTGTTATGTGAAGCACGGTATCCAGTACGAAGTTGTTAGTTTAGAATGGGTAAAGAGAACGAAACTACTGGATTTTACTTATTAAATTTAAAAATGAAGGTGAAACATTGATTTTAGTGTGTTTTTATCGCTCGCCAAGTGCATCGCATGGGGACTTTGTAAGGTACTTTGAGTAATGTGAGGAAATTATTTTAGAGCATTCTGATAAACTAGTAATTGTTGGTGATTTTAATCTAGATTGGAACTCTGAGTTATACTATCCTGTCAAGTTAAAGAAGTGTGTGAACGATTTAGAATCAAACAAATGGTTGAAGATTGGACACACATTCTACAAAACAGTAAATCAATTATTGATCTAGTTATAACAAACTGCAGTGACTTAAAAGTGCAAGTTATAGATGAACCTAAGATATCATACCATAGAACGCTCATGATTATTGGTGGTGATAGCCAATTAGAAATGAAAAATATTGTGAAGGGTACAATTAATAGGCATGACTGTCAGGAAAAGATGAAAAATCTTACTGTAAACTATCGATCAAAGAATATATCTGCACATGACAGTCCACGAGTAGGTTGTGTGTCAAGCTACGGTGCAAAATTGTACGTTAATTTTATGGTATATCCACTGGCTTTTAGTCAAAAGTTGCAAAGTGGTACTTCGATTAGTGTTTGAAGTGTTATCATTGTGAAATTAGAAGTGGTGCAAGAAATCTTGGCGTTATTTTAAGCGAAAAGTCGTGTCCAAGTAACAAATCATGGTTCTAACGCAGTCGCAAATTCAGGACATCCAAGGTCTACTAGATAAATCTATAAAGGCGTTGTGTTCCGACAAAATGTTCCTATCTACAATTGCTGATAGTGTTGCTAAGATAGTTGAGCTGAATTTACAAAAAGTTTTTAATGAACAGAGCTTAGTAATCCATGATCTACAGCAGCAGGCGAATTCACTAAGCGTACAAAATGATCAACTTATCAAAGAAAATGAATGCCTAAAGAACAGCGTTGAAGAATTACAGCAGTACAGCAGACGTAATAATGTACGCATTTTTGGAATGCATGAAACCCCAAATGAAGATGTGGATAAGCTTGTTATCGATCTTTGTAAAGAAAAATTAAATGTGGATTTAGATGTGGCTGCCATTGACCGTGCACATCGTGTTGGTCAATCCCATGGTCGCGGTCGTCACATCATCGTAAAATTTGTTAGCTACCGAGATCGAAAAAAGGTATTTTCTAATAAAAAGTTGTTAAAAGGTTCAGGCATACGTATATCTGAAGATATCATAAAACCCAGGTTGGAGATTTTCAAGGCGGCCCAGCAAAAATATAAGCAAGAAAATGTGTGGACTTTCGATGGAGCCATATGGGTAAAAACTAATGATAGCAAGAAGCATTTGATCAAAACACAAAACGATTTATTAAAACTGGTGGAATAATATGGTTTTACCGTAGCATTTAGTTGATAGTAGATTCAATTAAGATTATTTGAGTGCTTACTCGATATTAATTGAATTATCTGCATTTGTATTTTGTTTGTTTTTTTTATATATATATTTTTATTTGGATTTTATAATTTAATGTATGATTTCAGATGTGCGCATATAAACATTAGATCGCTTGTACCAAAATTTACTGGATTGAAGGAGCATTTGTTGACGGCGAATTACGATGTGCTGGCTAATTTCTGAAACTTGGTTGTCCCCGCAAATACTTTCTGAAAATATTGCTGTTGAAAACTACACGTTAATTCGTAAAGATCGGTTACATAGAGGAGGAGGTGGAGTATGCATGTACCTTAAATCAATTTAAATTTTACTATCATTCAAACTGAGGATAACATTGAGCAACTCTGGGTGCGGGTTTTTCTAGACAAAAGTTGTGTTGCTTTTGGTGCTGTTTATAGACCTAACAATAAAGGTGCAAATTCTTATGTTAGATTTTTTAACTCTTTTGATACCACAATTGCCACTATTATGCCAATGGTTGATAACATTTTCTGCCTTGGAGACTTTAATATTGATCTATTAGATTTCGGAAGTCAATCAACTAAATACATGCAAACTTACTTAAATAATGCTTGTTTAACGCAAATCATTGACGAGCCTACGCGCGTTACTTTAAATACTGCTTCATTACTTGATCATATTATCACAAATCATGCTGAAATTATCACTGGTAGAGGTGTAATCAATTTTGATCATTTATCGGATCACAATCTTATTTATTGTAGCTTTAAAGTTGAACTGGTAAAATGTAATGCTTTTAAAATCATTAGATACAGATCTTACAAAGATATTAATCTTGGCCAGTTTTATAATGACCTACAGTCCATTCCCTGGAACAATATACATGATTGCAGTAATATAGACGAAAAAGTGCAGTTTCTACAGGAAAATTTGCTTGCTTTACTGAATCTTCATGCTCCATATAAAATATCTAAATGCTCTAAAGTCCCTGCTCCTTGGCTCACTGAAAATTTGAAGCTCCTTATGAAACTAAGGGATAAAGCGTTACTACGATTTAAACGTAGTGGTAATTGCGGAACATTGGAATTATTACAAACAATTAAGAAATTACACCAATACTGCTTGCCGGAATGAAAGGAAAGCATATTACAATTATCGGTTTCAAGACAGTAATGCCAAGGAGACATGGAAACTACTTTATGATCTTAATATAAAAACAAACAGGCGTTGTCCAGTTCCACCACAATTAGCCGATGTTAACAAAATTAATAACTATTTTAGAAATTGTATCCCAGTAGCTGGTGCTAACCAAAATTTAATAAATTATTATTCAAATAACCGTTGTGATGCTTTAGAAACAGAGGCTGAATTACAGTTTCTTGTAGTGATGAGGATTCAGTTAGCAAAATAATTAACAACATTAAATCAAATGCTGCAGGTATTGATGACTTAAACTTAAAATTAATTAAGATGTGCTGCCCTTTTCTGTTGCCTATTATTGTGCATATAATGAATTACTGTATCCAGAATTCAGCCTTCCCCGAAGCATGGAAACATGCTTATGTAATTCCTGTGCCAAAAGTGACGCAACCAGCGTCGATTGCCGAGCTTCGACCCTCAGTATACTGCCTGTGTTGTCTAAAGTTCTTGAAAGAATAATACAGTGCCAATTAACTCAAAATGTTAACAAATATAACATCCTACCTAGTGTACAGTCTGGATTTAGAGCGAGACACAGTTGCAGCACCGCACTTTTAAAAATAACAGATGACATTTTCAAAGCAATTGACAGGCAACAAGTCACTGTCCTGGTGCTACTTGATTACTCAAAAGCCTTTGATACGCTTAATCATGACATTTTGTTCTCAATTTTACATTTCATTGGTCTGCACCCACATGCAATATTGCTACTTTCAAATTATCTTTCTGGTCGTAAGCAAACAGTAATTTTAAATAATATAAGTTCGAATTTTCTTTCTATTGACAGTGGAGTGCCACAGGGATCAATCTTGGGTCCTCTTTGTTTACGTTGTACATATCGCAATTTATTACTCACATTAAATATTCTAGTTGTCATTTTTATGCGGATGATACGCAATTGTATATCTCGTTCGACCCGACAAATTTAAAAGTTGCATGCGATAACTTAAATTCTGATCTAGAGAAACTATATCAAATATCTAATGAACATTCACTTCAAATTAACCCTTCTAAAACGAATGTAATTGTTTTTGGAAAGCATAAAGACGTAACTATAAATCAGCTAAAACTAAATTTAAAAATTAATAATACATCCTTAAAATTTTCAACTGTAGTAAAAAATTTAGGCGTACATATTGATGATGAGTTAAGGTTTCAAACTCACATTACTAAGTGTATACAAAGAGCATACTGTAATCTACGACAAATATACCAGAACAGACATATTCTAAGTTGTCAACAAAAAATTTATTTATGTAATGCCTTGGTGCTGTCAATATTTGATTACTGTGACTGTGTCTACGGCCCTAACTTATTAAATTCGGACAAGCTTAGGATACAAAGAATTCAAAATTCGTGTTTAAGGTTAGCTTATGGTATTCGCAAATATCAACATATTTCTCATAAGTTAGCTGAAAGTAAATGGCTAAATAGTCAACCCGTAGATATTTGCACTCAGCCAGCTTATTTCACAAAATAATTTTAACTAAAACCCCTATTTATCTCTATAATACCATTCGTTTTCGAACCGATGTACATAGTCTAAATCTAAGGTTCAAGGGATTACTCACGCCTCCTCAGCATGTCACTGAAACTTCAAACGTTCTTTTACATATGGAATAGTTAAATTATATAATAACCTTAGATCAGACTTGAAACATTTACCATTACTTCGCTTTAATTTTCTCCTGAAACGAATGCTTCTAATATATAAGAAAACAGTAATTAAGAAGTTATTAAGTTTCTGTTTATATATGTGTATATGCGTTTCAGATGGTATCACTTTACTTATATATACATATTCATTTATTTATTTTTCTTTTTTTTTATGTTTAAAAGTTTACGTTGGAAGTTGTGTACAGGACAGGTTCAGTGGAAGAGCAACGCTCAGGTAACTGAGTAGCTGAACTGCGCCTTTTGCTACTTCTTTTACTATATGCATGTATATATAAACATTTATTACTATGTAGCAATAAAGACATTTATTTATTTATTTATTTATTATTTATCTGAAAAATTTGATGAATTTTTTGATAAGATGTCAATAATACTACATGAAGTTACACCGAAAAGAGAAATTGTGATCAAAAATACAAATTCATGGTTTAATAAAGACATACATGATTGTATAAAAAGAAGAAATATTGCATACAAAAAATGTGTATTTACTGGATTGGAAATAGATTGGAAAAATTTCAAAAAGAAAGGAATTATACGGTAAGGGCTATACAAATTCAAAAGTGCAAGTACTATGAAAGAAAATAGATGAATGCAAAAACGACTCTAATAGAATGTGGAAGACATTAAAGTCGCTGTTATCACAGAAAAATACAAAAGAATATTTAAGTATATAATTTGAGGATAACATTGTAAAAGGTGAAAAAGATACAGCCAAAAACTTCAATAAGTATTTATTGACAGTGTTAATGACATAATTTCTAGTATTACACCAACTAACGTGACTAGATGCCTGATGTAGCCAGTGTGATGTCTGAATTCACATTACTAAACAAAATTAATCTGAAAACAGTTCTGAATAGCTGAAAAGTAAAAGCAGTCCTGATGAATCACTGTGAAGTTCTTATGTGACTATTTTGATGAGTTGTCAGATGTATTGTTACATTTGATAAATTCCTCGCTGGAGAGTGGAGTGTTTCCTCGGGGGCTCAAGACTTCGTTAATTATACCTATACGGAAGATAGCTCGCACTACCAAGTGTACCTAATGAATTTAGACTATAAATTTACTGCCTGCAGTGGAAAAAGTAATTGAGCGGATTGTTTATATGGAGTTATCAAATTTTTAAAAGAAAACAACATCTTGTGTGAACATCAGTCAGGTTTTCGGGAGGGATATAGTTGCGAAACGGCTCTTCAGTGTATACTACATACCTAATTGAAGGTGAGCATAGAAAAAAAACGAAATGGTTGGAATGGTCTTTCTAGACTTAAAAAGAGCTTTCGAGACAGTTGACAGAAAAATTTTAATTGAAAAACTGTTTCAGTATGGACTGAGAGGTACTGTTCTTGCCTGGATGACTTGTTATCTAAGTGAAAGAAGGCAAAAAGTGAAGTGCGGTGAAGAAATTATCTTCAGGAACTTGACATAAACGTTG
>CALNHX010013108.1:0-20054 GCA_940337035.1 Agriotes lineatus
CAATGAACAAAAACATGTTTTTTGGGTTCAGGGGACTCTAAAACGTCAAGATCTGTTGAAAACTCAATTTCGAATTTTTGGGATGAATCCAATACTTCCTTTATTGTAAAAGGAAGCAAAAATCTGGCGTGATACACTCACCCAACTTCCTTTTACAGTAATCTTATAATTAGCCAAAAATTTGATTTTTAATTTTTAAACATTTGTTAAAATTTTTCTTCTTCTTCTTCTTCCTCTTATTGTAGGCCAGAAACCGTACAGTAGAGCGTTAGTTGAAGAGACAAATGTTCTCTAAAATTTTAAGCTGAATTCAAAAATGTAATAATATACCGGGTCTCTTATTTAAAATAGAAGTTAATAACAAAAAGAAAAAAAACAAGAGAAACCTATTTTAGCGGTATTCAACTTGAAAGTCACCTATCTCACATCAATACACATTAAAAATGTAATAAAAATGTAGTTTGAAAAAAATCGTAAAGCCTAATGTGGTTTATTTGCCTTGGCCCTACGGACCACGGCAACTAAATCCACATTCGTGATAAAAAGGTAAACTTCAGTGCCTTGGTAATATTTCTATTTTGAATATTAGTTTTTACTTCCTTTTACGATAAAGGAAGTATTGGATTCATCCCAAAAATTCGAAATTGAGTTTTCAACAGATCTTCACGTTTTAGAGTCCCCTGAACCCAAAAAACATGTTTTTGTTCATTGGTCTGTCTGTGTGCGTGGCTGTGTGTCTGTGAACAGAAGATCTCAAAAACGAAAAGAGGTATGGCGTTTAAACTTCATATATAAGTTTTGTGTACTATGTAGATACGACAGCAAGCTTTTGAAGAAAATCGCATAACCGGGAGTTGGTTTTTACTCTTGTCATTTTTTAGTTTTTTATCGATTTTTTCAAAACGGCTCTGACGATTTTTTAAAAACTTTACATTTTTATTACATTTTTAATGTGTATTAATGTGGGATAGGTGATTTTCTAGTTGAATACTTCTAAAATGGGTTTCTTTTGTTTCTTTTCTACTTTTTTTATTAACTCCTATTTTAAATAGAACACCCGGTATATTATTACATTTTTGAATTCAGCTTAAAATTCTAGAGAAAATTTGTCTCTTCAACTAACGCTCTGTTTTGTACTGTTTTTGTAGATCTTGTAATTTTTGAAATTTTTTGACAAATGCTTAAAAATAAAAAATCAAATTTTTGGCTAATTATAAGATCACTGTAAAAGGAAGTTGTGTGAGTGTATCACACCAGATTTTTTTAAATTGTTTGGTTTTAAAGGGGGGGGGGGGTAAAAACAAGGTTTATATCATTTCACTGTAAATTGGGAAAGGATATTCAAATGAAAATTGGCAAATCTTTTCTACCAGTAGAAGGATTATTTATGAAATGGTTTTTAATTCTTATGTACGGCTTCAGGAGAAATTTAAGCAACTCGTATAAATGTTTTTATTAAAAATCCTTAACGGACAAAAATTTGGTTAAAAAATGTATTGAAAAACCTTTTTTACTTGGAAATGTTTTAGGTAGTTTTAATTTTTTCTTAAAACCAATAGTTTTTTATAAAACAAATACGTTATGGGTTGCCAATTTCAACATCATAAAGCCATATACATTTTTTTTAATCTTAAGTAAGTCTTCTATTGGTAGAAAATATCTCCTTGACAAGTGCCTCATTAAATTTAGTACTAATGTATTATCGATATATTTTCTAATTTGATTTACCAAAAAATATACATACTCTTAATTTCCTGAATTGCTTTGTTTGAGGTATAGATTTAGAAATATATAAATACGAGTATTGTTAGTATTTTTGTGATTTAAATTACTAAAAATTTAATAGTATCCTTTGTATTCCTTTGGAATGTTTTTTAAAATACTCCCTCAATAATTAACGATTTTTTATTTTGTAGTAATAAAGCTCACAATGGTTGCTGCGCAAGCACAAAAGGCGCGCTCCAACTTTATTAAAAAAGACTCAACGTTTCCTAGAAATTATGATTTTTGTGAATTACTTTCTTCTTCTTCTTCTTCTTCTGTATCCATATACCCATAGGGTGTCGGACATTTGATCCTTAACTATTTTCTATCCATTTTTTCCATTCTTTCCGGTCCATTGCTAATCTTCCCATCTCTTCCTTCGTCTTTCCTCGTTGTCTGCCCAGTTCTTCTATATTCTGTAGCCAGTTTTTTCTAGGTCTTCCTTTTCTTCTCTTCCCAATCCTGCCTGTTTCCATAATTTTCTTCACTAGTCTGTCTTGGTCCATCCGCAGTATGTGACCGTACCAGTTCAGTTGTTTCTTTTCTATCTTCTTTGTAACCGGTTCTTGTTCAATCATTTGTCTTATATGTTCGTTTCTCTCTCTATCCAGCTTGGTTTTTCCAGTTATTTTCCTAAAGTACTTCATTTCTGCGGCAATTATTTTCTTCTCGTGCTTCTCATGTATAACTCATGTTTCGCATGCGCATGTCAGTGTGGGTAGTACTATCGTATTATAGACCCGTAACTTGGTTTTCATGTCTATTTCTCGTTTTCCAAAGATAGTTTTATTTAATGCATAGTAGATCTTTCCGCTCTTGTTTGTTCTTTTGGCTATCTCTAGGTCCATCTTTCCATCTTCTGATATTACACTGCCTAGGTATTCGTATGTCGTTACTATCTCTACATTTTTTCCTTTGATTTCTATTCTTCTTTCTTCTTCTCGTGCTTTATTGTTGATTATCATAGTTTTACATTTGTCCGTATTAACCTCCATTTCCAATTTTTCTATTTCTTCAGTCCATATTCTCGTTAGTTCTCTCATTTTTCTGTGGGTATCTGATATTAGGACTATATCGTCCGCATACATGAGGCAGTCGACTCTTATTGGCAGTAGTCTGTTATATCCTACCACAGTCTGATATTGTGCTGTTTTCAGTCGGGTGTTTTTTAATAGTTTATCCATTACTACTATGAATAATAGCGGACTGAGGCTGTCTCCTTGCTTTATTCCTAATTCCATTTTAAATCTTGTTGACTCCTGTCCATTTATCTTGGCCACTCCCTTTACATCCTTAAAAATACTTTTTATTACCCGTATCAGTTTTACTTGTACTTTCAACTGTTCGAGGCACCTCCATATTATTTTCCTCTGAATCGCATCGAAAGCCGCTTTTATATCTATAAAAGTTACAAACAATTCTTTTCCTTTTTCTTCTTTTCTTTCTATCAGGTTTCTTAGTATTTGAATATTGTCGTTTGTTTGTCTTCCCGTCCTGTAAGCCGCTTGTTCGTCTGCCAGTTTGGTATCAATTCTTTTCCTTAATTTCCATTCTATTATTTTTGTGTATAGTTTAAAACAGGTGGAGGATAGACATATAGCCCTGTAATTCTCACAACGTGTGGAGTCGCCTTTCTTGTGTATTGGGATTATAATGTTTTCTTGCCAGCTCTCTGGTATTTTCTCCGTCCGCCATGCTTCTTTGTATAACTCTAGAATCCATTCTTTTCCTTTCTCGCCTAAATACTTTATCATCTCTGGTTCAAAAATAGCCATCTTGTCCACATGCCTTCCCTGTTTTGATGCTTTTCATCGCTACTTCCAGATCTTCCCTATTTATCTCCTCCGGTGGTACTTCCTCTATTTCCTCTTCTCCTTTTTCATTGTTGTGTAATTCGTTCTGGCTTTCAGCTTCATTTACTCTTTTCTTATCCTCAAATTTGTTTGTATAGTGGTCTGCCCAGATTTCTAATATGTCATGTAATTCAGATTTAAGTTCGTTATCAATATTTCTTATACTCCTTATCTTTTTCTTTTTATTTCCTTTCAACGCTTTTATTACATTCCAAAATTGTCTATTGTTTGTATCGTATGTTTGGTTTAGTTCCCTGCCAAACTCCTCCCAACTTTTCCTTTTCGCATTCCTCACTACCTCTTTCGCTATATTCCTTTTGTTTATATATTCTTCTTTATCCTGTAGGTTCTGTGATTCCCTGAATCTTTTCCATGCTGCTTTCTTGTTCTTAACTGCTTCCCTTACTTCATTGTTCCACCATCTAGTTTTCTTAAGTTGATTTTTGTTGTATTTTCTGGTTTTGCATGTCTCTTTTGCTATTTTATGAATTGTTTCACTAAATATTTGCCATCTTCTCTCTAAAGTCCAGTTGGTACTAATTTGTTCTTGTTTAGTTAGTTCGTCGTCTACTTCTTTTTGGTATTTTAATCTTATTTCCTCGTTCCTTAAACTCTGTACTTGTATTCTTTCGTAGTATTTTTCTTTATGTATTGCTATGTCCAAGTCTTTTAAAATTGCTGTTACCAATCTATGTTGTGTTCCCATTTCTGCGTCCATTATGGTTTTGATCTGTTGTATTCTATCGTTAAGTTCCTGTGTATATACTATATAATCTATTATACTTTTGGCGTCCCTTTCTTCCGCAACAAAAGTATATCTATTTTCCATTGGTTGGTGCCAGAAGCCATTTCCTATTATGAGATCGTTTGTTTGGCAAAACTCTATCATTCTTTGTCCATTTCTGTTTACTGTCTCTTCTCCGTATTGCCCCATGCATCCTAAACCTCTATTCTCATCTCTGCCGACTCTCGCATTCCAGTCGCCCATGATGATTATTTCGTCTTTCTCTTCTCTAATTCTATCTAGTGTGTTTTGCAAGTCTGTGTAGAAATTTAAGATTTCTTCTTCGTCTGCCCCTTCTATTGGTGCATATACCTGTATTATATTGATCATTCCATCTAGATCTAGCTCTAATACCATTAGTCTTGAATTGACTGCTTCGAACTTACTGACTTTCATGTTTAATTCCTTTGATATTATCATGCCCACCCCTTCTTTCGCTCTCTGTTCTGGATGTCTTCCTGAGTAATATAAGTTGTAATTATCCTTTAATTGTTTGTTACCCGATCCTTTAGCTTTTGTCTCACATAGTCCCATGATTTTAATATCATATTGTTGCATTTCTTCAATTAACTCGCACTCTTTTCCTGTTATTGATGTAATATTCCATGTTCCAATTAGAATTTGTTTAATTCTATTCGTTTCCTTAATTTCCGTAGTTCTATATCTGCCCGTTTCCATACTCGTTCCTTTTTCTTTCCGGTCGTCTATTTTTTTGTCTGTCCTGTTTCTATTCAGTGTTAGTTTTTTGGACGTCGTCCCGTGAATGTCAAAGTTCTCATTTGCTTCCTAAATTCCTCGTCTTCTCTATTCTGGGGTGACCTTTCGCTTGAGGTTCTTACTTTCTGGCTTTTCTCTATACGGTGTCCTATTCTACTTGTTCCTTCATTTCCTGTATCCTCTGCATTCTCAATTCCTTGTTTTTCTTCCCTCTCCTGTAGTTGTTGTAATGTGTACCCTTCTCCATTCACTATCAGCTTGTTGTACACAAGTTTTGCATTGAGTCCCTTGTCTCTTGCTTCTGCCATATGTTTTACCAACATTCTTCTCTCTTCCAGTATATGTTTCGGGTAATCTTCGTTTATCCAGATCTTCTTTCCTTTTAGATTTTTCGCCTTCCTCAGAATCTCCAGTTTCATGTTCCTTGATGCTAGTTCTATCAAAATTGGTCTATTTTTCTGTTGTCCTTCATCTTTCTTTCCTAATCTTCTAATTTCCTGAGTTTCCTTTTCAATGTCCATGCTGACTCCTATTTCTCTTAGGATGATTCTTATTTTCTCCCTTAGTTCTAGGTCTGGCTCATTAGGTTTATCTTCAACTCCTTGTATTATGATTTTATTCTTTCGTATCTCCCTTTCTATTATATCGATTCGGGTTTTTTGTATGTCTAGTTGTATCTTTAGCTTTTCATTTTCTTTCTTCAGTTCCTTGTTTTCTAATCTAGTTTGTTGTAATTCTTTGCCTATTTGATCTAGTTTAGTACTTATATCCTGTGTTTTGGTGTCTAAATCGTTTAATTTGTCTAATTTGGTGTTAATCTCTTCTAAAATCTTCTCCATTGTGGACTATTTGTAGTGCAAAAGGTTTTATATTTATTTATTTAAGTTCACTATTTTTTAAAGAAAAAAAAATTTTTTTTTTTTTAAATTGAGTTTTGATTTATGTTCGAAATATTACTTTTTATTTTAGCTATTTATTTATGCGTATCCGACTTATTGATTATCAGCTGGCGCCAAGGGGTGGCTCCGGTTCATCCCCTCGGGGAGACTTTCCCCCCTACCTACTGTAAAGGGTGTTCCTCGGATCTCTCTAAATATTATAATAGGCTTTTAAAAAATTTTAATTCCTGACCTGGCTGGTTCAAGTTTAAATCAACAAAATATGTTTACATGTGCCTATCTTATCTTGTCAAGTGGTTAACCTTTGCTGTTATTCTGCTGTGTATTTAATTCAAATGGTGTACTTACAGTTCATCTGCTACTCATTTTACCTTCAAATCAACTCCAATCACTTTATTTAGAAACCTGTCTAGGTTTACAGAAATTTCAGGCACTTTTTCCGTGTCAAAAGTCAATTATTATTCAAGCCGTAATTCACCACTTTATATCTAACAGACACCAGGACCGGAATTACTTTACAAGTGAGAAATGGCAATTAAAATACTTGAATACAAACACAATAAACGAAGTTTGAAAAGAAGAATTTAACCATTATTGATTCAAGAGATAAGAATATCAAAAGAACAAAAAATACATAAGTAAATTACCTCTAGTATCAATTGAAATTAGATTAAAAACAAAACGAATAGTCAAAAATTCTGTACCTAATTACCTATATGAAGTTTTTCCTGGTTGCTGAATACGCATGAACCTAGAAAAAATCTAAAGTAGCAGTTTTGCTTTTTAGCTATTAAAGGGTTGAATTCGAAATATAATTCTATTATTTCAGCAAAATTTATATGAAACGTATTTTATTTTCATTGATATAATTGACGATTAAGTTATATTTAGACATTATTACAAAATTAGTGCAACCCGGAGAAATTATTACAAAACCCGGAGCCCGGAGACGCGGTGTAGAAAACCTGAGACTCCGGGTGAAACCCTGAGAGATAGTCACCCTATTCCCAAGGGAGATACGTCCTTGATAAGGAGGGCCTGAAAAACATCTATTTTAATAACATCAAATTAACCCATGAATATTTTATTTTTAAATTTTGATAGTACGTGGCTATAGCTTAGTAATAGCCATAATTTTTTGCACTTAAGTAATGGAAAATAATTCCAGCGGCGGAGAAGTAGGGAGTGCGCCCATTTTTTCCCAATTTTTGTTTTGATGAGTAAGTACTGTAGGCCCACGAATTTAAATCGCCGCGAGAGTCATATCTAAAAATGTCGAGGCTCGAAAACTGCAAGCAATCGAAACCGCCGGGTGTTATGGCAAGGTGAAACAAGACACTCGCCCGTTAATTCGTCTGAAGGTCGATAAAATCGATAAAGCGCATAGAATCGAGTGAGGCACAGCGAAAGCGAGCGAGAGAGAGCCATGCGATAAGCTCGCTGCCGCGCTATACCACTATAGTGACAATGAATCTCAAAATTTGAGCAAAATATACTTCAGATTTTTTCTGTCAAATTAATAATTCACATTTTTGACCTGAAAGAAATGACACTGAATACTGAACCATTTATTTTTATTTGAAAACATTTTTCATAAGTGTAGCCGGTTTTGAGTTATTTTCTAAAAACTGTTGTTCACAACCTTGGACCCCATTATTAAAGTCGTTTACTTAAATTCAATCACTGTTGTCTGTATTCTAAAATCGGAAGCTATATTAGAACTACTATTAAATTTAATATAGGTTTAACTTCTTTCAGTGGGCAAGTTAGTGTTTTCCGTTTTTTGAACTGTGACCTAAAGGCGGCTGCGACGCTGTATCATCTGCCAGACGATGGTCGAACTAAAATATAGTCGCGACAACAACCAAACAGTAATTTGGATAAAATTTCTAACAATTTCACCCGACTTTTATTACAACCTACAAATCAAAATGAACAAAGTATCGATATAATTTCTGTGTGCTTACGAAACTG
The DNA here is from genome assembly GCA_940337035.1 of Agriotes lineatus. Lineage (NCBI taxonomy): Eukaryota > Metazoa > Arthropoda > Insecta > Coleoptera > Elateridae > Agriotes > Agriotes lineatus. Next base: position 7,992 of record CALNHX010013108.1, read on the forward strand.
CTATGGTGTAACTACGAGTTGACACCTTTAAATATCGATAAAAATTGCTTGTTTCTAAAAAATGAATTGTTAAAGTTTGTCTTTATTTTGCGCCTGATTAGATCAGATTTGAAGCATACATATGATTTTTTTTTACTCTATTCCAGTCGTTTTCATAAAAACAAAATACATCACAATAAAGTACCAATCGTGAAGATTAATTTGACGAATTTTATTTTTGATATAAAACAACCACAACTATTTGTAGCTCGTATAGCTTTAGCCTTGCAAAATTGATCATTTATAGGCAACCAAACATACTTCTTGCCCAGTCTTAAGAGGGGGATAGGTGTGTCATTTTCACACTTCCTTATTTCGGTTTTTTGTGAATTGGTACTATTATCTCATCTGCCCATTGTTTCGGCATTTCGCCTGATCTCCACAGTTCTTCCAATAACTTAAATATTTTTTCATGAAGGCTACTCCTTCCATACTTTAATAATTCTGCCATTAATTTGTTTTTGGCTGGGGTTTTGTTGTTTTTCATTCCGACAATAATCTCTTTCAGTTCGTCCATTGTTGTAGGAATGTAGGGGCTACTTCCTGAGTTTTTGCCATATTTCTGGAGCCTTGTCTAGGTTTCTGTTTTGGTCTGTTAATATTTCTTTGTTTTTCTTCATCTTCCACTATGTTACCTTTTTTGTTTTGGTACTATGGTGTTTTTTTGGCGATATCCTTTACTTCTTTCTTCCGTCTTCTTATAAAATTTTTGTATCTCTTGTTTACTGTACTAATCTTCTATCTTTTGTATTTTCTTTTCCAAAAACTTTCTTTTCTTCTTCCTATATGTTTGACTTGCTATTCTTCCAGCGTCTTTATATCTTGTTTTGGTTTCTTCAGTGTTATAAAAGATTAGGTATATTAAAATCACCTGTGCATATATTACCGTAAAGAAGAACTAAGTTACTTCTAAATTGCCTATAAATTCATTATACCTACTACAATGAGATAAATTGATAGTGCCTAACAAGGAAACTGTTCTATTAACATTTTTTTCCTCTACACCAAAGGTAGAAGAGGTCACTGGATAAGCAACTAAAATTTTTTCTGTCCATAATTGCCCATATTTCGAAAAATCAACAGTCTTAATTCATTTATATGTATTAAAACAAAGCATTCGTTAATAAGCGCACTGACAGCCAGTCTTATAAAGGTCACTAATCTGAGGTTAACTTTAATTCGTTGTTAAAATAAACAAAAGCGCATCATAATTTGTTTACTGATGAATAAAATGTCATAAGCACTAACGTTTTGATGCACTTTTGTTTATTTTAACAACAAATTAAAGTTAACCTCAGATCAGAGGCCTTTATAAGACCGGCCGTGAGACTGGCGATTGTTCAATGGCGTCTTGGATATCGCCGGCCTTGACCTTCCTGCTCGCATTTACTTGCAATTTTCCTGTTATTTTTTATTTTCCTTTGTAAAACACCGATCACCAAGTTTTACTTGCACTTTATCACTTCACTTACCTTAGTTATTTTAATTTAATTCTACTTTTGATCACTTTAAACACGGTTTGAGCGGGACTAATTTGCTATGCACTTATCAGGTCGCCGCGTTCTGCATTGACCTATTGAGCTCTCCATTTGGTTATATATTTTGTTTATGTAATTCTGGTAGTGTGAAATTTAAATTGTTCTGAGGGCAAACAGGCCCGGTGGCAAAACGGTTGGAGACGAAACAACTGCTGAAAAACTTCTCATTCCAGGTATTGGAATTGGGATTTACTGCGATAGGCGTAATGAATCAAACATTTTTTAGTATGGCTTTTATCTTTTGCAGTTTAGGCCTGATTGGTATAAAATGGATTTTTACCAAAGTACAGTTCAGATGGGATCCAGTTGGTAGAAGAGTAATATAAATAATTGTAGGTAAAGTGGTCTTTCTGATAACTTCACACGATAATTCTATTGAAATAAAATATTCAAAATTGTAAATTATAGCGATATGTGGAGTCTTATTACATTGTGGAATAGTGAAATTTTTGTTTTTAACTTTAAAATTGAACAAAAAAAATTAAATTTCAAGTAAATAAATATTATGAAACAATTACCAAAAATTTGACGACATTTATGTTGAATGGGACGGATCAGTTGAATGTGTATTTGTTTGTTATATAAAATACTTATTTCATCTGTTAGCTTAACGCTGTAAAATGATTTACGGAGTTTTATAAAACAGAGAAAAGGTGTTTTGTGGATTTTCAGTGATTTTTCTGCTATTTGTCTTAGAATAAAAATGGCATCAACAAAATAACAAAATATGAAAAATAAAGCTGTTATAATTTACAATAGAATACAAAATATACTGTTCAATGCCCAATATTGTCATATTACTAATTTTATCGTAGGTTAATGACAGTCTCCTTTTGTTGCAGGTCTGAAGATCATTAAAAGGTACTCTGACATTTAACCAATTATAATGAACATCAAACAAGAAACTACGAATAGTAAATTATGTAATTCTACAGAAATTGCATCGTGCATATCGCAGAACATGGATAACAAAATTTTGATAAAAGTTACACAGTAAACAAGAAATCATCGAAACAGGCAAAATGGTTTAAATTTGCTCTGTTTGTGATTTCAAAACAATACGAAAAAGTGATTTAGTTATAGTATAGTTATAGTATACAGGCGAAAAAACGTTATATTTGCTCTGTTTGCTGTAGATAAGTCAACAAACAGAGCAAATATAAGGCTTTTCGCCTGTGCAATCTACAACCGTATCAGCACCAGGATACTTCAAAATATTCTGGTATCGCAAGCAGGGTTCCGTTCAAAAGTGTAGATCCGTGGACCAAGTTATCTCGTTGACGTCTTTTGTACAGGCAAGATATGAGAAAAAGCTACAAACTTCACCAGTTTTTATAGATTTATCTACAACATATTATACTTATGGAGGAACGGTTCAATCTACAAGCTGCTGAAAGAAATCCACTGATAGAAAACCACTCGCTTAATTGACAACATACCATATCCATTCACGTGTGCATTGGGAGCTTATTAGCAAACAAAAATTAGTTAATAATGGACTGCCACAGGACTTAGTCCTGGTCCCGCTTCTCTTCAGTCTTTACATCGCCGTCATGCCTCCCACTCAAAGCAGGAAATTTGAATGTGCGGATGACTGAGCTATAGCTACAAGACCTATAATTTGAAGCAACAGAAGCTTGTCTAATTTCAGATCTGGCTAGCCTAGGCAAGTAGGAGTGTGCCTCATTTTTTTCAACAGCAGAATATTTCACTGAACAGTGCACACACCAAAGAGATCGTTGTATAACGGAATCCATCACTAGCACCAATAATTCAACCTCCAGCTACTGCCTTCCCACCATAAGTCACATCCCGCCATCACATCTCAGAAGAAAAATCGCACTAGTTCATGAATACCAAAGCATTACTGATGATCTGCATCCAGTTCACCATGACATAACAGACGTTGATCACAAAAGACATCCAGACATCTCAATAGCCAAAAAATGTATTGGCACAGACTTCAACCTATTCAAATCATGGTAACAATTCTGGATAGACAACTGCCTCCCAAAACATAAAACCATGCCTTATTATTTATTTTTAAACAATATTAATTTAAGAAGGAAGCCGGGCAGCGCAGTTGGGAAGCGGTTTGCATTAAGCATGTCCTCGGTTCGAATCTCGCCGCGGCGGAATTTTTCCGCTGCCTTGGCGATTGGAATCAGGCTCGGTGAGACTATTCACAGTTGGGCACCAAATTAACTGTGCTCTACTCAGAACCACAGATCTAAGAGATAGAGTAACAAGGTCAACACATCACCAAGACACACCTCAAACAATGGTTGCTGTGCTAACACAAAAGGCGCACTTCAACTTTGTGACCCGAATCCGGGGTAAGTTAAGCATTGTACCGCCAGATGCAAGCGTATAAAGCACCAGCCTCTACACCACAAGGTAAATGAGGTTACCGACAATACATACATACATTAATTTAAGAAATTTCTGCTTACGTCGATTTGAATTTGAAGCATCTGCATATTTTTTACATTCATGATGTATTTTTAAGTTTCAGTAAACACCTGAAATTAGTTTTATTAACTGTATATGGTGGCTGTCAATAATGGACTGATTTTTTATATGATTAAATCATTATTGCGTTGCTATATAAATTTGGTAGTTTATCTATAGCTTGTAAAATAGTAGTTCTTTTATATGTTTTTTGGGGGTTAACATAACTTTATCGGTACATCGAACATGTTCTAATTGTAAGCAAAACTTAATTACATATTTACTAAATAACATTAAGTGGCATCAATTCTTCAACTTTATTAAAGTGAAATCATAGTCATTACTTGTTAGCTGTTATTCCTTTGTCCAAAATTGTATCTGTTGTCTTAGATTTAATGTTGCTAAACGCATGTAAAATACTGGCTGCATCCAATTTATTGCAATTTCCATACTTTGACCTACTGATTTCATGCTTAACAATTCATTTCTTGTAGCTGTTTTGAATTGCAGACAATGAATTACTGTTATAACCACGACTTCTTACTGCACCGATGGTCTTGACTTAGTTTAAAACTTAGAATGTACCTACTCAAAATTATACTTTAATTGTAAGTCCTTGTAGAAATCCAATAAATTGGTTACATCAACTATGAATCCTAAAAACCCTGTCTTTCTATTATTGTATCACTAATAGGTGTTTAATGTTTAATCAAGAACAAAAAGTTTTTATAATCGAAATGACTGATGTAGCAGATGTAATATTGTTTAAATAATGGTTTTTACAGTTGCGGCCATAAAAACCGGGACAGTTTTTTTTACCTAATTTTCAAAATGCGAAAAGCAGTGCTGACACTGACAATTCTAATTAATAAATGTCATCAAAAGTCATTATTCAGATCTAAACAATGACTTTTGATGGCATTTATTAATTAGAATTGTCAGTGTAAGCACTTCTTTTCGCATTTTGAAAATTAGGTCAAAAAAACTGTCCCGGTTTTTATGGCCGTCACTGAATGTTATTATCAAATAAAATTTTGACATGACAGTTGGTGACAGTTATGCAATGGTTTAGGTTACGTATGTGTATTTCATTCTAGGGTAATCCTGCATTTTAGGGCCATGAATTTGAACTACTATTCCTAGAGCCAGTAATAGAGAAGGGAGAGAATTAACCCTCTTGTTACGGTCTGCACCATACCGGATGCATATTTGAGTTCGCTCGATGCTATAGCGCAGTCTGTGAATGCCAGACTCTGATTGGCCCGTGGTGCGCCGCGCAATGCTTGGTCAATGCCTCGTTTTCCTTTATGTAGGTAATTCTGTAGGCAATAAGTAAAATGATTGTTCAATAGATCTAATACCTGCTTTTGTTTACACCCGGACTAGCTCTGATACGTACCTACTGTCAACACCTAATTGCAACTTAAAATTGAGTAACATTACAAAAATAATATGAACGTAATACAATTGAAAACAAAATATAGGTTATAACAAAAATACATTTTCATAGATCTTTTGAAGTACATCAACACAAACTGCAGCAGATTTGCAAGAAAATAATATAAGCAGCGACTCCAACAAGTATTAAAAGACGACGAAATTCAAAATAAATAAGTATAACTACTTATTTATTGTTTCATACAATTCAGCTTAAGTAGTTTCTGAATAGGATGATTTCTTAACACCAAAACAGGGTAAATCTTGTCTGTTCATCTATAGATAGATAGATATTTATTGGTGCTAATATGCAACAAGTGCACTTACGTAAGTCAAAAAAAAAAAGATTACAATAAAATTAAAACTAATAAGAATCATCGGTTCAAATTCAAACATTCAAGAAGGACACGAAGTTGGCGACCAATCAGAGCCCGGCATTCCCGGTCCGCGCTGTGGCATCGAGCGAACTCAAATATGCATACCGGATGGTTGGCCATACCTCTGAACATAGGCAATTTACAGGGCTTATCACGGTTACGCATATTCCTGCTCACCATTTTTATGGAAAAAATCTGGTGTGATACACGCACACAACTTTCTTTTACAGTGATCTTATAATTGGCCAAAAATTTGATTTTAAATTTTTAAGCATTTGTCAAAAATTTAAAAAAATACAAATTCTACAAAAACGGTGCAAAATAGAGCGTTAGGTGAAGAGACAAATTTTCTCTAGAATTTTAAGCTGAATTCAAAAATGTAATAATATACCGAGTGTTCTATTTAAAATAGGAGTTAATAAAAAAATAGAAAAAAAACAAAAGAAACCCATTTGAGAAGTATTTAACTGGAAAAATTACCTATCTCACATCAATACACATTAAAAATGTAATAAAAATGAGAAGTTTGAAAAAAACCGTTAGAGCCGTTTTTGAAAAAATCGAAAAAACTGAAAAATCACAAGAGTAAACAACTACTTCCGGTTATGCGATTTTCTTCAAAAGCTTGCTGTCACATCTACATAGTACACAAAACTTATATATGAAGTTTCAACCCCATACCTCTTCGTTTTTGAGATATTCTGTTCACAGACACACACACAGACAGACCAATGAAAAAAAATATGTTTTTTGGGTTCAGGGGACTCTGAAAAGTGAAAATCTGTTGAAAACTCAATTTCGAATTTTTGGGGTGAATCCAATACTTCCTTTATTGTAAAAGGAAGTAAAAAATGGTAGTGGTACTAAATTAAAGAGAATAATTTTCTTCTTTCTCGACTTTAAATTTCCAATCCAGAAAATCTGAATATTAAGAGAAATATAATATACCTACTTGTCTCTCAATTGTTTAAAATTGCTTTTATATTTTATAATGAATGTAATATTCATTATATACGTAACTACTTACCAGCAAAGTTTTCAAAGTATACGTTTTCTGTTTCGATTTGAAAATTATGTTCAGTTGTTAAGTAATACAATAAATCTTTATTTTGTCTATAAGAACACTTCCAGTGCAGACATTGGTAATTTAGACTATTTTCAGGAAAGGAAATTGGTGCTAGATCACTTTTATGTATGTTTATATAATAGTTATTTAAAAATTTTTGTAAAGTAAATATTTTCTCACACCATACAAATAAGGGCCATGCTATTTAGCGATATAAAAGAAAAAACGCAAATAAACAATTTCTAACAGATCTGTAGACAAAATTTCTGACTAATATTCTAACAAAGTTACTGTTAGGTTAGAAAGTTAGACCACATGTAAGCTGAAAACATTACGAAATTGAACAGGCTCTCGTTTTTTACTGTCACATTTCACTCCCACCTGCATTATTAGCTCTAGGAACGGTAGTTCAAATTCATGGCCCTAAAATGCAGGATTACCCATTCTAGAATATCAACACAATGTGAATTAATAATCGACACATGTTAAAATTTTCAAAGCCAAGCTTCATTTCATTGTATAGACGCATTTAGTGTGACGTAGTCGATGCCTTGACAACCCCGTTCCGATCCAAACAACGCGCATAGCAACTGGTTATTGGCTCTGGCAATCGATTTTAAGCTTTATTAACTGACGTTATAAAGAAGTACTGCATGGTAAGCATTGCGAACGTTCACCTGTTGTGTTTTAAAGTGCCTAAATTAAGTTTGTATTTAGTTACGATGATGTGCTTTGCGCCTGACTGTAAACATTACAATGAAAAACATTGTTGTAAGTTTTTCACGTTTCCAAAAGATCCAACGGAAAGACGACGATGGATTAAACTTGTAAGGTAAAAGATAGGTTATGTTAAACTCTTTGAAAATTTAAATTTTTGCATTTGTCAGTAGTTATTAATTTTTGTTGTAACTTTTCCTTATTTAGAAGAGCAGACAAAGAACCCAATGATGGCTCTAGGCTGTGTAGTTGTCATTTTAGAGATGGGTTAAAGCAGCATGGCCCAACCATCTTCGAACATAATGCGACTCGCAGCCATGTGTTTCCTTCTCCTCCTGGCAGAAAAAAGACAAAGTAAGTTAAGCCTTAGTAATATAAAATACGTTTTATTAACATCGCGTTTCATTTTACAGAAGAACTAAGAACGTGGCTGCTGTTCCACAGGAAAATGCTGTCCAGGTTCAGGCATGTACAAGCAGAAGTGTAGAAACGCAGCCATCAACTTCAAGTATATTAACCGAAGCTGAAAATATGTTACTGGAGAAAGAGTTGCACGATGTAACAAAAAAGCTAGAAAAATTAGAAACATCGTTTTCTTTTACACACATACAAGATAAGGAAGATCTTGTAGTTTTATACACGGGACTGCCAAATAAAACAATTTTTTTGAGTCTTTTCCATCTACTGGAAAACATCGAAAAGACATATTATCTTGGATGGAATGTTGACTGCATTAGTGAAGTAGATCAACTGTTTTTGACGTTATATAAGCTACGTCAAAACCCTCCACATAAAGACTTAGCCCAACGGTTTAATTGTTCTACTGCAACAATTACAAATATCTTTGTAACCTGGTTACATTTGTTGCACGAGGTGATATTTTGTCAATTAATGTCGTCCGTTCCCTCCAGAGCAAACAACAGAGCATGCTGGCCCAGTTGCTTTTCGGTTTTTCCCAACACAAGGATGGTAATAGATTGTACAGAAATTTTTTCTGAAATTCCTTGTTCTCTACATAAAAAGAGAGAAACTTACAGCCACTACAAGCACCGAAATACCCTTAAGGGACTTATTGGTGTAGCACCCAATGGCGTGGTGACTTACATGAGTCCATTGTACCCTGGTTCAACATCGGACAAAGTGATTGTGCATGAGTGCGGGGTGCTAAGTGTTTTTGAGCCCGGCGATTTAATAATCGCAGATAAAGGCTTTCTGATTAGCGACCTTCTACCTGCTGGTGTTTCACTAAACATACCACCATTTTTGTGGCAGCCACAATTTACGGAGGACCAAATCATTCAAACACGAAACATAGCTCGTGCAAGAATACATGTGGAGCGAGCAATTCGACGTTGCAAAGCGTATAAAATATTAAGTTTGATTCCACAAAACTTGATGCCACTCTCTACAAAAATCTGGCAAGTTTGTGGGGCTTTAACAAATTTTCAATATCCGCTAATAAAAGAGGTGGAAATTTATTACAAGGATCAAAGTGCGGCAATGTGATTATAATAAACAATGCGGTTGTGTTTTAGCTAATAATTATATATTTAGAAAATTATTGTACAATATTAAATAAACTAGTTTATTACTGCATTATCATTACATATATTTATTTTATTTTTTATTTTTATTTATTTATTTACAGTAATTTGGTAGGCAGCTAAACGCTGTTAACACCAAATGTTTGCGTACTTTCAAACATTTTTAAATACCAAACTACTATGGTATAGAATAGATTAGCTTTGTACATATCTCTTAAAAGGAAAATTGTATATTTATATTTAATTTTTATATCACATTAACATTTAAGTAAACATCCAATCTGTTTTTAAATTGGTTGACACTCGCGGCACTGACTACTACTTCGGGTAGGCTGTTCCAAATATCCACAACACGATTGCACAGGAAGTTTTTTCTGGGGTTCGTAACAAAACGATCTTTGCACAACTTATGCATATGACCTCGTAATTGACTGTTTTGACTACGCACATAAACTGACTGAAGTTGGTTTTTACATGTATAGTGATCACTTCCAAGTATTTTAAAGGTTTCTATTAAATCTCCACGCATCCTTCGAGCACTAAGTGTTGGTAGTTTAAGATGCTTAAGTCTTTGCTCGTATGATAAATATTTAAGAGCACTTGGTAGTTTTGTCGCACGTCTTTGCAGTTTTTCCAGTAAATCTATGTCTTTTTGGAAATATGGTGACCAAATTTGGACTCCGTACTCCAAAATCGGTCGAACGTAGGATTTGTAGAGTTTCAATAGCAACATAGGAGTTAGTTCAGAAAAAGATTTTGTAATTAGGTAAAGCAATGTATTTGCCCTTTTCACTATACTTGCAATGTGACATTCCCATTTTAAGTTGTGCGTGACATATATTCCAAGGTCTTTCTGCTTGTCAACGGATTTGATTTCATTGTTGTTAAACATGTACACGATTTTTGGGTTTGACTTCCCAATATGAATCACTGAGCACTTTTCTGTGTTTAGGGTTATCAGCCATATTTGCGTCCACAGATAAATACGGTCCAGATCTTCTTGTAAAGTATTCCCAAGAGTAGGGTTTCCAAAAAACTTAGTGTCGTCTGCAAAGAAACTGGAATGTGAGTGGATGCATTGTTTGAGATCCGTTATGATATGTATAATTTACTAACAAAAAAATGAAACTACATGTTTATTTGGGACTAACTACTTTATTTTTGTTTAATCATGTTGTACTAGTTACATGCGGGATGAAATGATTAATGTAAAAATTTTGTAGTACATCTATATTTTCTGCCCACTTCTCATTTCGTACAATATTTAGTACAACCAGCATACGAGGCGTCCATATAACTAAATAACACAGTTTTTTATTTAGTAAATGCAACTGTCCTTGAATTTGGTGAAAATATTCATGGCTTTCGTTTATAGTAAATCGCTGCGTTTCAACATCGAAAATACAAATATATTTTCAGCCACGTGAAAGTGCCTGTATTAGGTTAGAGTCCCGATATTTAAAAGGACACTTAATTTCTACCAGGGCATCTTCACCTACAAGGCCATCAGGGCTTGCACCAAGATATCCACAATTGTGGAGCCATAATCCGGCACGGATCACTGGTAGCGAAGTTGCTGCAGTAAATGCTTTAATAGCATCCACTTCATGTTCGCGACCCCACTGTACAGCTTTCACACCATCTAAGTTGTATGTTCCTGTAAAGATTTATTTAAAAAATTAGAGAATTCATAATCTACAGAAATTGCAGAATTTACCTGTAAGTCTTTTAAAAAGCGATGGTGGATAGCTTTTCCTTTTACAGGCAGCGAGGATCATTCCAAATGAACTGGCTGTCAGTCTGAGCTTTTTGGCAATTAACCACACAGGATTGTCCGATTGTCCTATAGTTTTTTCAAATACTTTAAGCACTATTTCTGGTGTGACGCGTATTTTTTCTTCAAAATAAGAGGTTTTTTGGACACTCTTTTGGTAGTCTTCAGAAAAAATTACATCGCCAACATTTACTACCACATTTTCCTCCTGCGATGCGAGTTTGGGGGCTAAAAGCCAAGTAAAGCCTACTGCACCACCAAATGATGCCAACTCTTCTCGGAGACGTTCAATTTCAGCTTCGCTAACATCTCTTTTAGAAGCACGGTATTCTTTTGTCGGAGGAAATAATTCTTCAATCGTTTTTACCACCTGCTCAACTGCATTTACTGCACTTACTGGTGCCGACCAGCTGCACGATTGATCGGTTACAGATACATTGTAATGCGCAAATAACCCTGTTGCTGCGACATGATGGCAGGAAAGTTGCCCACGTGGACATGTACACGTTGACTTGGTGATGTTCTTATCTTTGTCCAAAAATATCTAAAACAGACAGATAAGGTTCGCGTCACTATGTTAAATGGCACTTTCAATCAATTTAAATTTGTTAGGTTAGGATCGGTTAAAAGTTAATTATAAAGAAACTATAGCTTACCTCAACTTGGTAGATTTTATCTTTCATGCTAGCATGAACTGACCCACTGATGGTTTTTGCACTATCATTATATTTCATGTTTAAAACATGCCCAGACTCCAATGCATTTTCGCCTCTTTCAATTAGTTTCATTTCATCTTTGAAATAATTATTCAATGAAGATAATTTCAGCACGTGTTTTTGAGCCATCGTTGCAAGCACTTCAAGCACAAAAGAACGACAACGACGTAATTATTGTTGGTATGCTTTAATCTTTAAATAATTGCTTTCACAAATTCTTCTTGTCTTACGAATAGGCATTCTATCAAATAACCCTTAAACTGTCTGTCAATAAAGAGCAATATCACAGACCATCGTCGTAACAACGGTAACTATGCAATTTGTTTGGATCGTGACGTTCAAACAACCCCCACTTACTACGTCATCACTAAACGCATCTATATTTCTGTATATATCTGACCCGA
>CALNHX010013109.1:0-20052 GCA_940337035.1 Agriotes lineatus
TATGGAATGGGAAGATCTGTTACAGGTGAAAACCGGTTTCCAGCCTGGTTATATTTTGCCCTTAATATGAACCTGTGAAACTGATAATTTTTATAGAAAGAGAAGATCTGTTACAGGTGAAAACCGGTTTGCTGCCTGGTTATATTTTGGCCTTAAAAGGAACTTGTAAATCTGAAAATTTTTATGGAAAGAGAAGATCTGTTACAAGTGAAAACCGGTTTGCTGCCTGGTTATATTTTGTCCTTAAAATGAACCTGTGAAACGGACAATTTTTATAGAAAGAGATTTGTTATAGGTGAAAACTTGTTTACTGCCTGGCTATATTTTGCTCTTAAAATAAACCTGTGAAACAGACAATTTTTATAGAAAGAGAAGATCTGTTACAGGTGAAAACCGGTTTCCTGCCTGGTTATATTTTGGCCGTAAACTGAACCTGTGAAACTGACAATTTGTATGAAAAGAGAAGATCTGTTGTGGGTGAAAACTTGTTTACTGCCGGGCTATATTTTGCCCTTAAAATTAACCTGTAAAACTGACATTTTTTATGAAAGGAGAAGATCTGTTATGGGTGCAAACTTGTTTACTGCCTGGCTATATTTGCCCTTAAAATGAACCTGTGAAGACAATTTTTATGGAAAGAGAAGATCTGTTACTGGTGCAAACCGGTTTCCTGCTTGGTTATATTTTGCTCTTAAAATGAATCTGTGAAACAGACAATTGTTATTAAAAGAGAAGATCTGTTGCAGGTGAAAAGCTTGTTACTGTCAGCCTATATTTTCCTCTTAAAAGGAATTGTGAAACTGATAATTTTTATGGAATGGAAAGAGCGGTTACAGGTGAAAACCTGTTTACTGCGTGCCTATATTTTGCTCTTAAAAGGAACTTGTGAAATTGACATTTGTGAAAGTAGAAGATCTGTTGCAGGTAAAAACCTGTTTACTGACTGGTTATATTTTGCTCTTAAATGGAACTTGTAAAACGGAACATTTTTATGAAAAGAGATCTTTTACAGTTGAAAACCTGTTTACTGTCTGGTTATATTTTGCCCTTAACATGAACCTGTGAAACTGATCATTTTTATGGAAAGAGAAGATCTGTTACAGGTAAAAACAGGTTTGCTGCCTGGTTCTATTTTGGCCTTAAAATAAATCTGCCAAACTGATTTTTTTTATGTGTTATGGGTGAAAACTTGTTTGCTGCCTGGCTATATTTTGCCCTTAAAATGAACCTGTTAAACTGAAAATTTGTATGAAAAGAGAAGATCTGTTATAGGTGAAAACCGGTTTCCTGCCTGGTTATATTTTGGCCTTAAAATGAACCTGTGAAACAGACAATTTTTATGGAAAGAGATCTGTTATAGCTGAAAAGTTGTTTACTGCCTGGTTATATTTTGCCCTTAAAATGAATCTATAAAACAGACAATTTTTATTAAAAGAGAAGATCTGTTGCAGGTGAAAAGCTTTTTACTGCCAGGCTATATTTTGCCCTTAAAAGGAATTGTGAAACAGACAATTTTTATGGAAAGAGAAGATCTGTTACAGATGAAAACTGATTCCCTGCCTGGTTATATTTTGCTTTTAAAATGAATCTGTGAAACAGACAATTTTTATTAAATGAGAAGATCTGTTGCAGGTGAAAATCTTTTTACTGCCAGGCTATATTTTGCTCTTAAAAGAAATTGTGAAACTGATAATTTTTATGGAATGGGAAGACCTGTTCCAGCTGAAAACCTGTTTACTGCCTGGCTATATTTTGCTCTTAAAAGGAACTTGTGAAACTGACATTTGTGAAAGTAGAAGATCTGTTACAGGTAAAAATCTGTTTACTGACTGGTTATATTTTACTCTTAAATGGTACTTGTTAAACGGAACATTTTTATGAAAAGAGAAGCTCTTTTACAGTTGAAAACCTGTTTACTGCCTGGTTATATTTTTCCCTTAAAGGGAACTTATGTAACGGAAATTTTTTATGGAAAGAGAAGATCTGTTACCTATTTAGTGTCTAGCTATATTTTTCTTATAAAGGGAACTTCAAAAACTGCCAGTTTTTATGAAAAAGAGGTTCTGTTACAGGTGAACAGCTACTTACTGCCTGACTATATTTTGCCCTTATGAGATTAACTTATGAAAAAGACAATTTTCATCGAAAGAAGAGATTGTCAATATAGCTTATTCTTGTATTGCACGAATTTGAGTCTTCTATTTGCAACAATTTGAGCTTCGCCTCTATAGAGTAGGAACTACTTTTATTTTTAGTTTTTCGGACGACCACGCCAAATAGAGGAAGATGATGTAAAAAATACTAAGATGGTACAACACCACAGATCCAAGAATATATCTTTAACGATGGGTAGAAAACTCTAATGCAGAATGGAAGATGGAGAGCAATGCTTACGTAACTTAGCATGTAGAGCGTTTGAATACTTTGGCTTCAAAATGGACTACTACAGAAAACGATTTTTAACAGATCGATAACCAGTATGTTACTATCTTGCACGTATTTGAGTTTTCCATTTACAACAATTTGAGCTCCACATCAGGAGAGTATTTTTCATTTCAGTTTGTCCGATCAATATGACAATGGTTGAGAGATGATATAAAGAAAATCGGAGAATTCAACTAGTATAATATAGTATAGAACTGAGAATTGTGGAGAAGCATTATTAGAAGAGCCTTTGTCCAAACATGGGCATAAAACGGTTGAGGGAAATACTTATCTAACTTAACAATATATAGCTTTTAGTTTTTGGCCTTGAGAAGAACTTGTGAAGCAGACAATTTTTATCGAAAGAAATATTGATGCCGGATTTTGCTTCTACTTTGCACGCACTTGAGTCTTCGATTGTCTTCTATTTTCAACAATTTTAACTTCGCTTTAATAAAGTGCTATTGAAGACGAAACCTTCCTCCCACTTTTTGGCTTTATAAAGAAAATATAATAATCTCATGCGAGGATTCTGTAACTCACATATTTCTCCTTTTTCATTTTTTTATTTGTTGATTTTCCGCTCCGGACTATTCAAGGAGGCCATTGCCATTGTATTTACTGTACGTAAACTTTTCCACAGCTTCCTTACGATTTCGGTTACGCATATAGGCAGCGTAACAGATTCTATTCTTGCAGAACCAAGTCGTCGCCCGCGACGTCGGGACGCTAATATTTACTTCTGGTGTCACGGTCAGTGAAGGAATTTAAAAATGTGTTCCCATTATGGTCCTCTGGTGTGGATGGAAAAATAGAAAATTTAGTTTAAAATCGGTCTTGTTATAGTATATCGTAACTACGTTCTGAATTGAATGTTCTAGGTAAGACGTGATTTTCGTTTGAAGTATACCGCGTTTATAAATATCCCCTGTTATATTTGCCCGAGACTTCTTCCCGCATTCCTACGACCCGTTTAGCTTCCCCTTGTTTTCATAAATAGCTCATATGTACAATTTCAGTTTCAATATTTTTATTTTATTGTACGTAGCTACTCGGTTTTAGCTGAATATATTTTTACTTCCTTTTGCGATAAAGGAAGTAAGTATTGGATTCACCCCAAAAATTCGAAATTGAGTTTTCAACAGATCTTCACGTTTTAGAGTCTCCTGATCCCAAAAAAACATATTTTTTTTATTGGTCTGCCTGTCTGTGTGTGTGTTTGTGAACAGAATATCTCAAAAACGAAAAGAGGTATGACGGTAAAACTTCGTAAGTTTGGTGTACTATGTAGATGAGACAGCAAGCTTTTGAAGAAAATCGCATAACCGGAAGTAGGTTTTTACTCTTGTGATTTTTAAGTTTTTTCGATTTTTTCAAAAACAGTTTTAACGATTTTTTTCAAACTTTACATTTTTTTACATTTTTAAAGTGTATTGATGTGAGCTAGGTGATTTTCCAGTTGAATACTTCTAAAGTGGGTTTCTTTTGTTTTCCTTCTATTTTTTTAACTTTTATTTTAAATAGAACACCCGGTATATTATTACATTTTTAAATTCAGCTTAAAATTTTAGAGAAAATTGGTCTCTTCAACTAACGCTCTATTTTGTACCGTTTTTGTAGAATCTGTAATTTTTGAAATTTTTTGACAAATGCTTAGAAAATTAAAAATGAAATTTTTTACTAATTATAAGATCACTGTAAAAGGAAGTTGTGTGAGTGTATCACACCAGATTTTTTAAATTTCTTTTTTGTTTTAATCAATTTGAAAACATTAAAATATTTGATAACTGTTGGCCTAAACTTAGCCTTTGAAAATGATGCCGATTTTACGTAATTTTTAAAACCGTTATAATGTTTATATACCGAATAACTCAAAATTTAACCGCCAAACGTTAAGAGCATGTTCGGCTGTTTAAAATAAGTCAAAAACATATTATATAAACATGTTCATGTTAGACTGTTACATAAACACTTCATTATTGGACTAACCCATTAAGTAAAGTAAAACGGTCGTCTGTCAATGTCAGTAGTTATTATCAAAATAAACGTCAAAATAAATGTAATAATTATTTTAATCAAATCAGGAGAGGAGATTACACTAATGAAAATTTTACAAATAACAAAGAGGAAGTCGTCCTTAATACCCTGCGGTAATAGTTATGCTTAATATTAATAACGCAATTAACCTTAGAAAAAGCACACTTCAAAACTACCAAATTTTTCAATGGGAACTTTAACTTTCTAATGTGTGAAATATTTAAACGTATGTTTTATAATTACCCCTCTCCTCTATTTTGAGGGGTAGGGGGTAACTTTGAAATTTTAAATAGGATGATGTACTTTTGTTTACCTACTTCAGTGGGATAAGTAACTCATTACGTCACTCCTTTGACACTATTTCCGTTAGGTAATGAAGTTCATTACACCACTCAGTTAGGTAATGGATTCATTACTTAACTAAGTGGTGTAATGGTTTCATTACCTAACTGAAATAGTGTCAAGTGAATGACAATGACATTTGCGTACTAAAATATTTTTGAAAATTACATATCTGACATTTCTCTTAATGCACTTTTCTCAATTTTAGGCAGTTGTAGTTGCATCATTAATTTACTTGTGTTCTGCGCACTCGTTTGTAACTTACACACACGTATATTAATGATGCTTTTATCTCATTTGTATAGTAAATAACTATTATAAAATTCTAATCTACTTAAAAAACTACGTATGTATACAAAGTATTTTGGGATTTGCTGTTTCGGTTACGGATTTATGATTAACTAAATTTTGATTGAATTTAAAAAATAAATATATTTTACGAATAAATCAAGTTCACTTTCAGAATTATTATTCGTTTCCATGGAAATGAGTTATTGTTACTTAAGTCAGTTGAGAATTTTGACGTTTTAACAATTATTATTCTTTTTACTTTATAACCTAATAAATCATAATTCCGTAACGGGAAAAGCAAATCCAAAATTTTTTTGTACACATATGTAGTTTTTTACGTAGATTCTAAATTTCTAAACAAAAGTACATCCTTCTATTTAAAATTCCAAAGTTACCCCCCACCCCTCAAACACAGAGAGGAGGTAAATGTCAAAAATATGTTTTTATATGTCCCTCCATCTCCCTATTACCTCACCAAAATTTCATCAATATATTTTATACCATTGTTGAGATATCGTAACTCTTTAAAAAACTCACCTAGTACAATATGTATTGGATCTTATTGCAACCGAGTAACGTTTTCATGTTTTATTACCATAATAATTTCACTTCTACCTGATTTTTACGGGTCTAGACCACAACGGCCACTGGACACAACGGCCACACGTAATTTTGCATGGACATATCGGCCACACTGGACACAACGGCCAAAAACGATGTGTGGACACAACGGCCACCTTGGACGTATCGGCCACTGGGTTAGCTGGACACAACGGCCACTCTGGACACTACGGCCACATTTCAGACGTGGACACAACGGCCACATTGGACACAACGGCCACTGGACACAACACCCACACAGAATTTTTGTATGCCCATATCGGCCACAGTGGACACTTCGGCCACTTATCAGACGTGGACACAGCGGCCACACTGGACACAACGGCCACTGGACACAACGCCCACAAAGAATTTTTGTATGCCCATATCGGCCACAGTGGACACTTCGGCCACTTATCAGACGTGGACACAACGGCCACACTGGACACAACGGCCACTGGACACAACGGCTACACAGCATTTTTGTATGCCCATGTCGGCCACACTGGACACGTCGCCCACATAGCAGACCTGGACACATCGGCCACCGTGGACACAACGGCCACATAGCGGACGGCGATCAGAGGGCGATAAATGCAAGGTTTGCTAGCTGACATAGATATACATAAGTGGCCGTGTGCACCTCCCTAGAGTTTAAGATACTAAAAATTTGTTAACATTAACATTTATTTTTGGTATTTAACAGTATCGATGTAAATCCTCGCAAGACTGAAAACCCTTGAAGGAATAGCGAGAAAGACAGCACTACGAATTTGATATGTACGGAAGAGAGACTTGCATACGCGCTACAGACAGCCTTTGGCTGGAATGTATGTTTAGAGGCAAAACTTGATAAATTCGCTAATTTCGAATCAGCCGTGCATTTGAGGTATAGGAATACCCTATACCATTATACAGTGTGTCCAAGATAAGGAGGGCCAGTATGGGGATCTCGGTAATGGTAAGACATACAAATTTGGTTAAATGGGAAGAAAGTTGCGCAATTAAAGGACTAAAAAAATGACGTCTAGAAATCCTTGATATGATTTTTCGTTTTTGAATGATCTCAAAAAAAACCGAATTTTTGGATTTTTTTTTATTTTTTTCTGGCGTTAATATTAAAGTTACAGCGAAACTGATTATAGCAACTTTTAGTGGAATTAATGATTACGTTATCAATTTTTTTATCCGACGTTTCGTCTTCGAGAAACCATCATCAACTTCATTTTTTTAAATACGGTCCTGGTTTTTTTATGCCAAATTTGCAAAGCCATTCTTACTATAAATTTAACAATGTACCACATATTATGGTTTAATTACGTTTCGAGCTTTTTTTGATCATCATCAGTAAATTTTTTAGATACGGACCTGCATTTCTCATAATTTTGTAAAAATAAGTTCATACAGTAAGTTAGGCCTTTTTACATGCCGTTAAAATATTAAAATGCACATCATAATGTCATAATTCTGATACATTAATTTAATAACCAACCAATAACTATTAACAATAAACAAAAAAGAAATGAACAAAAGATAGACAGAAAGAATAACAAAATGAACATCGAAACCATTTAATAGGTATTAAATTTACAGAAGGTATTCATAAAGGTTGCCATCATTCTTTATGCATAAATATCATCTAACTGTAGAATCTAAAACATTATTCAGCAATACCGGCGTTATACTTTGAAAGGCTTCAAGAACCAATCTTCTAAGTTCTTCTTCTATTTCAAAACGTTAAATACCTATTACATTGTTTCAAGGCTCGTTTTCTCATTCTTTCTGCCTATCTTTTGTTCATTTATTTGTTGTTTATTGTTAATAGTTATTGGTTGCTTATTAAATTAATGTATCAGAATTATGACATTATGATGTGCATTTTAATATTTTAACGGCATGTAAAAAGGCCTAACTTACTGTATGAACTTATTTTTACAAAATTATGAGAAATGCAGGTCCGTATCTAAAGAATTTTATGATGATGATCAGAAAAAAGCTCGAAACGTAATTAAACCATAATATGTGGTACATTGTTGAATTTAGAGTAACAAGGGCTTTGCAAATTTGGCATCAAAACACCAGGACCGTATTTAAAAAAATAAAGTTGATGATGGTTTCTCGAAGACGAAACGTCGGATAAACAAATTGATAACGTAATCATTAAGTCCACTAAAAGTTGCTATAAAGAAGTTTAATCAGTTTCGCTCTAACTTTAATATTAACGCCAGAAAAAAATTAAAAATAAAATTAAAAAATTCGGTTTTTTTGAGATATCTCAAAAACGAAAAATCATATCAAAGATTTCTAAACGTCATTTTTTTAGTCCTTTAATTGCGCAACTTTCTTCCCATTTAACCAAATTTGTATCTCTTACCATTACCGAGATCCCCATACTGGCCCTCCTTATCTTGGACACACTGTATAGGGAATCAAATTGTGCATACAAAAATATAATATTATACAAGGTGTTTGAGTTAAAATAAGAAAGTTTGCTATTCTACTGTGCAAACCAAACACCTTGTATAAGTGATTTAAATTTAGAACAATGCAGAGATGTTTACTGAAGAACTTTTATATTTAAACTATTTTCATATTTTGACTAATAAAAGATCTATAGGAGCTTAAATTTCCGATTTTCAAAACCGTATAGTGGGCAGCACAGTGAAATTCTAGCGTTCATTAAAAAAAAACAAAATGTAGCTAATACCAAGCTGTAATAAATGTAAAAAATTTAAACAAAATCGTGTGGGCAGTTTTTTGTAATAACTTTTCAAAAAATTTTAAAAAATTGAAAAAACGCCATTGGGATCGTTTCTAGATTTTCGAAAATAAATTTCCTTCATGGTATAGTACCGTAAAAGGACTTTTAAACAAGTTGTCGTGAAACCTGATCAGATAAGTAATTTTTGACTCATGAGGCGTTAAAATAAAAATTTTGAAAGATTTATTGCGGCCGCCATTTTGCAGTTAGAGAGTCCGGGAAAAAACGTTTGCACTTTTCGGTCTTCTTTCCTATCCGCTACTCAGATCTGCAAAATTCGGCTTATAATAAAATGCTACCAAAAAAAAAACATGCCTAACTTCCGCTTCTTGTTTTGGATTTTTTTGAAAAGCTTCTTTTTTTAATGAATTGTCGATAACTCCCCCCCCCCCCCCTTTCAATTAAAGTTCCATGAAAATCGGTTTATTACTTTCAGCTGTAGAGGGGTTACGCACCCACCTTTTCATGGTGTACTACCCATAAAGAGCTTTAAAACGAATTGTCGTTGAACCTGATTCTAAACTTTTTTTTTGCCCCCAAAAATGTTCTACTTCAGCAAGCAATTGACCTATTCATTCGCATGACTGTTCAAGCATTACAATTCATTTTCACAATTATTAATTAAGGATAGGCTTAAATTCTTAATTTTTCAAGATATACTCGTTTTTTATTACTTCCCTCGTCTGAAAGGTCCCTAGATGACCAAATAGTAATTTATACAACTAGTTTTGAAAGTCATACTTTTTTCATAAATTTGCAGTTTGATAACGAGGGCGAAGCCCTAGTTAATCAAGCAAATTAATGAAAAAAAGGACTTTCAAAAGGTGTTGTACACGTAGTGTTTTTGCATAGTGATCTCTCAATAAAATAGTTAAAGAAGTGTACTTTTTTCCCGATTTTAGCTTTAAAAAGGTGGAACTTTCAATACGATTTTTCGTTAAAAAAACGACCTTCACGATCACTATGCAAAAAAAGAGGTTTTCTTAATTCCGACTGTCTGTCTGTCTGTCCGTCCGTCTGTCTGTCTGTCTGTCTGTCTGTCTGTCTGTCTGTCTGTCTGGCTGTCTGTTGGCAGTATAGCTCAAAAAGTATTTGTCGGAGAAAGACGATATTTTGCATACATATTATACAGGGTGATTTTTTGAAAACGATCCGCCTGAGATATTTCAGAAACCAAAAGCATATTAAAAATTTCCGAAAACAGGTCCACTTATATGTCAAGGGGGAAACGGCTTGACCTACGATTCACACTTTTGACGTTTACCCCTGCGCCCCCACGAATACCTCCCAAAAATTTTAAATGGAATGACCCATCGCGTGGTATCTCAAATGAAAGCTTATCTTATAAGGATTATGGTGATTAAAATGGTAATTAAAATGTGTTCTAAAATGGAACGTATTACAGTTATTAAAAACTGGTGGTACAATATTTAGTGCTCCGCAGATGGTACCAAAATTTTAAGAAATAATTACGATTCCAAGATTGAAGATAAACAAAAGACGCTCGAGGAATAAAAGTTCGATTAATATCGTTGATGTACATACAGGGTGACAATTTGAAAAGTATCAATGGCTATTATCTCAGATACTAAAAATACAACCAAATCTGCTAAACACCAAAAGGCAACAAAAATTACGGTTTTATTAGTTTTAAAAAAGTAACCCTTTTTGCACCCTTCACCCTTACTTAAGATTTTTAATAGGCACTACCTACCTTGAGATACATCAAATGAGAGAAAATTAAATTCTCATTTCGAAAACATTTTTCAAATGTTTCAACCACCTTCAAAAACCCTTAAATGTTTGTTATGGCTTTATTTATTAGCTTTAGACATTTTAGATTGTTTGTGCCGTAATATCAAAAGAATAATTATAAAAAAAATTAAAAAAGTATTTTGTATATTAAGCTCTCCCCTAAGCTCTTATTTACCTTAGTTTACAAATTGTTAGATTGCACTAGCTACTTGCTTTGTGATATATCCAATTAAAAGAATTTAAATTTTTATTTCCTTCTAATGTCAAAAATGACATTTTTCGGATTATTTATGGTACAAAAAATGGAACATTAAAGTCCTAGTACTTTAAAGTATAATAATAAAGTTCATGTACTTTAAAATTATACGTCAGTTGTTGACATGAAATCTGAAATGATTTACAACTTTTTATTTAAAATTCGTTAAACTTGAAAAATGAAATAAACCGTTGTATTCACCACGAACGAAAAGTGTTTTTAAAGGTCCTCGCAAGTAATTCCGTCCTCGGCTGACGCCTCGGCCGTAAACAATTTTCTCGTTCTTTAAAATGCCACTGTTCGTTCTAGATAAATAAACTACTATTGTTAAAAACTAGTGCAATCTAAAAAATTTAAACTGAGGTGAGTAAGCGCTTGGGGTGAGTTTAATATAAAAACACTTTTTTAGAATTTTTCAAAAATTATTCTTCTAATATTACGCTACAAACAATCTAAAGCTGATGAATAAAACAATAAAAAAAAATTAAGGGTTTTTGAGGGTGGTTGAAAAATTTGAATTTTTTTTTTCGAGAAATGAGAATTTAATTTCCTTTAATTTGATATATCTCAAAGTAGCTAGTGCCTATTAAAAATCTTAAGTAAGGGTGAAGGGTGCAATACGGGCTACTTTTTTAAAACTAAGAAAACCGCAGCTTTTGTTCCCCCTTGGTGTTTAGTAGATTCTCCAAATTTCGTTTTGATTGTATTTATCTACCATTCATACTTTTAAAATTGTTACCTTGGATAGACTAGATCAATAGGGATGCAGTTTAAATTTTAAATCATATCTCAGACACCCTTTAATATAAAGCAGTGAAATTTGCTTATGCCATACCGTTTTTTCTTTAATTTCACATTCACTCATTCGTTTACACCTATGGGGAATTCCAACCCAACTAACTACTATCACGTTGTGATAGAGACAGACTATTAACCCTGGAAGGCGTTTGACTAAGCCTATTTGACTGCTCAACGCTGGGAAGCGATATTGCTAATAGTAATCTAAATAAACAGCCCCACCTTTCTTATCAAAACACTCTTCATAACTTTACAATACTTACATGGTATTTGTTCGAACTCGTCTTCCGGCAAATGAAACACGTCTTCGTCCGCGGAATCATCTGATGAACATAAATAAAATGTTAATAATTACGAAACGTCTTCTGCTTTTAATTGTTCCATTTTATTGTGAAACATTTTAAACAAAATACTGCCAAACATTTATATAATCCACAAATTAAAAACAATAGTTATTTAACCAACAAGTGTGTTAATGAAGGCGATTAATAATCGAAACTGTTTAAAGCACGAACGAGCGATAGCGAGTGAGTGCCTTTAATAGTTGAGATTATTAATCGCCCATTAACAAACGAGTTGATTACAAAATTTTTTCGTTGACCGCAAAATCTTTTTTTGTGGCGAAAAATTTGATTAATACAACTAACCTCCATGCAAAATATTATCAAAACGTCAAAATCACAAAAACAGTTAATTAATGAAAAATAGTGTATTAATCAAAAACAGTTTATTAATAGATCTATTAATCCATCCTTTTTTTAAAAACAGTTAATTAATGAAAAAGAGTGTATTAATCAAAAACAGTGTATTAATGACGTCTCTATTAATCCATCCTTTTTTAGGAAAAATAATTCATTAATATTGAACCTTACACTGTACAGGTAGAAAGGGTCGTGATTAAGTGTAAGTAAGTGTGAAAATATTGAAATTAACAAGCGGTCAACAAAAAAGTAATTTAATTTTATAACTTTTGTTTAAATTAAATATGACAGCTGCGCATTATCGTAGCAACCCAATCTAGCTACTGACATTTTGAAATGTGATTGACTGTCCTTATTTTCTTTTGAAATTGTTAAAGCTCTTGCTATAAAAAAAATATTGTATTATACACGACGATCAAGTTATTTCTATCCACTCTTGAATCATTAACGTCGAGACGATTCACTAGTAGATAAAATTTAACTTTATCGTCTTGTATAATAAATTACTATTATCTATCCTTGATGTTAAAGTGCTACTGTATCTACCCTTGCTGTTAAAGTAAAACTTGACCTTTTGTTTTGAGTTGATAAAAGCACACTGTAACATGTGCTATAGAAAAAATATTGTTATTGTAACATACACGGTGTTATTGAAATAATGCCCCAAACTTTAAGGGCTGTTAGTATGAAGCAAAATAGGGCAAAACGTTTTTATAAACATTTGTCCGGAAATGATTCGGTACTGCGATACAACCTACTCAGTGTTTTATTATTTTTATATTTTATTTCGGAGATGGCCTAAACACGAAACTTGAAACTTGGTGGAACTACATATTTGTAGGGAAATTATTGCGACGTTTCTGACCAACCCAGAACCCTAAAGGTGCCTTCTATGCTTCAATGTAATACCACCAACCTTCAAATTTCTCGCTTAATCAGTTTCCGAAATAAAAAGTAAAAACAGTTAAGCTATAGTAAGCTATATCACTGTAATTAAGCATTGTAGTCCTTATATTTAATATATGAACATTAGCTGTCCTTAAATTTTAGGCCACATTTTTCGTAACACCCTGTATATGTAATAATAAAATGTACCAATTAAAATCAAATCGTCGTTCCATAAATAATGTTAAAATTATCAAGGGTAATACCACAAGAGGTGAAAATTTTTTGAGAATATTTTTCGTTTACAAGCAACTTATTGTGTTTAAATTTCCCGAAACCAAAACTGCGTTAAAAATTCCGCGAGACCGCGAGACTGTCCCGAGGGCTTGCCCGAGGGCAGTTTTCTAAGGGCAACCAGCACGATGACTCTTGGCATGGGCAAAATTATATGTAGGTAAGTGTGTTGCCCGCGTTTATATTTTGAAGATTATTACACAAAACCCGTGTACGAATTATGATTTAAAATTGATCTAATAATGCCAAAAAATTCAAATTTTTTGTTTCTTGCATTTCTATTTCTAATTATGACACCATCTACGGGGTCGATAATCATCCCTAGGGAGCTTATCGCTTGTAAGCAGCCCACGGGCGCTTATCAGCTAATCAGTTCGGGATTGGTCGATTTTCAAAAAATGCATGATTCTCATTGGATGATATCAGTCATGTGACAGTTGTGTGTAATAATCATATATGTATAATGCAACGAGTGGGTTCTTGATTATCAAATAATCATTTCTGTTTACACGAGATATATTGTTTGGCAATTACGCGAGTCCGAAGGACGAGCGTGATTGCCTAAAACAATATATCGAATGGAAACAGAAATGATTTGATAATCGAGAAGACACGAGTTGCATTCGGCTAGATTATATCACGAGTCAATAAACAACGTTTGAATAGTGTATTTTAAATATTAAAAGTACAGTTAATGTGGTCGTTATGACAGTTGTACTGACAGCAGGTAACGTGATGTTTGTGAAGGCGTGTGATTATCGCTTATTAATCAGGAAGGTACGGTGATTGTCAGTTGCTATGTTCATTATCAAAAGTTAGTACATGCGTAACTATGCATTTTGCCGTTTTTTATTGGTTGATGTTAGAGGGAGTGGTATAATCGGAAATAGACTAATAAGGCCACACATTTTGCCTCGTCGATTAAACGCCGAAAATTTTGTTAATTTTTTTAACAACGATTTACCGGGATTATTGGAAGAAGTACCGTTACTTATCAGGGGAGGTATGTGGGCTCAGTTAGATGGAGCTCCAGCCCACTGCGGGCTTGAAACTAGGGATTGGTTAAATCAAAACTTTCCAGAGCGGTGGATCGGGCGTGATGCTCCGATACCATGGCCCGCAAGAAGTCCCGACCTAAATGTCCTAGACTTTTTCTTTTGGGGCTTTTTAAAAGCTCATGTTTATCAAGTAGAAATTGAAACCGAAGAGCGACTTATTGAACGGATAAATAATGCAGTTAGAGAAATACACAATCGTAACATGCTGCAAAATCTAATACCAAACATTCTTACTCGGTGTACCAAATGTGTAGAAGTTAGAGGTGCTCATCTTGAACAGCTATTGTAGCCAAAAATAGTATACGGATGGGGCCATAATTATACCGGGTGTCCATTCTCAAAGTCGAACATAGGCAATTAACATTAGTGCATGCACTCGTTCTTCATTGAAATAATTCATTTTTCTGTAGATAATTTTAACAGACGTTGACAGAAAATACCTGATTTACGCCAACTAATTACCAATTTTTTTGACAAATGCTATCGAACTTGAAAAGCAAGGCATGTCATATTTAAAAATTCCCAAGTTTTAAATTAGTATTTTAAAATAAAAATCGCGTCTTGAATATTATTATTGGCATCATTTGATGCGTAATAATTTTATCTTTCCATTGATACCATTACTTTTCCTGTAAGTTGAATTGGCGAGCAGAAATCTGCAAAAACGTTCAATACAATGTTAATCCCTTATGTTCGACTTTGAGAATGGACACCCGGTATATAACAGCAATGAGATAACATGAATAACAAAATAGAATGCATGAGTAAGAAAGAGATGGCCATACGAAAAAATTATTTTAGTAGGCATGTTTAGTTGACAAATGTCATAATTAAATTAAGCGTCAAGCCTTCTCGAATATTTGCTACTATGTTTATCTCTTTCTTACTCAAGCAATACCGGTTATTTTCTTGTTCATGTTCTCATTGCTGTTATATATAATTGTGGCTCCATTGGTATTATGGGACAAGTGGTTGAAATAAAATTTCAACGTTGAGAGTGGTTTTTTTCAACGAGCGAAGCGAGTTGAAAAAAGTAACTCGAGACGTTGAAATTTTACCAGCCACGAGTTACATATACTATTTTTTCTACGAATTTTCACTCATTTTAACAAATTAATGCACTTTAGAAAAAATTAAACATAAAGTGACATTTCTCTTGTCATCAATTGAATGTCAAACAGTTTGAAATCCCGGTAGTCCGAGCATTTCAATCTCTAGTGGTTGAAATGCAACTTCAACCACCGGAATCAATGTCAAAATGACTGATTTAAATGTCATGAGTAGAAAAAGAATATTAATTTAAATAAACCGCATTCAATCTTGATTTGTCTATTATTTCAATAATTTTAGAGGATATCCATGAAAAACATAAACACATACTTGATTTAATTGCAGAATCACAAACATATACGATCAAAGGTAACTAAACACATGTCTCTTAGCTTTAAATTGTACAGCGTTGCCAAATTAAAAAACCTTTAAGTGCTTATAATTTAAAGACTCTTCGTGTAAGACCAAATTGGTGTTAAAGTTTTTTGCTTGTTTTTCAACGTAGAATTGCGTGCGGTAATTATTAGCCGCAAGTTCTAACACTTATACTTTTACGATTTGGAAACGTCGATTAAAGTAAATAATTGCAAAGATTTAGTTAAATTCATAAAATTATGCATACCTTTGAAGAAAGTCAAATAAAATATGACAGTTGTCAGAAGTTTGTGTGGTTAATATCACAAAGATATAATATTTGTTAATAGTTAGCGACCGGGACCACCTCTATGCCATCCCACACGCCCGTAGTACCCGTTTCTGAATTTTAAAAGTGATCTGTGCTGCGGTGTGGATTTGTATACCAAACATACACACATACTTTGAATTTTATATATAAAAGAAGAAGAAGAAGAAGAAGATGATTATGACGAACTTCAGATTACATTATGGAAAAACTTACTACTTCTAAAATTCGCAAAATAAACAAAAATGCTAGGTGATCACAGATCACGCGTTATTAATGATTTCAGAATTAATGGATTTATGTTATTTTATACCCTAGAGACTATGATGCAGTAAATGACGCAATATGAAGCAATAATAATTATATAGATAACTAGTAGCTAGGTGTTGATAAACATATTATTAAGAAATGCACGTAACTAATACTGAATGGGATCAACACATAACAATACAGGGTGTTTAGTTTTCGAGGTACAATAGGCAACATTTGCAAATACCTCGATCAACGGTAAAACACAGCGCGTCGAATGGTTGCGATATTTGACGTCAGCAGCGATGCATATCAAGTAACATGATGCACTTTTGGTGGTGTGTGAAGTCGTTTTGAATCAAATTTAAATGTGTTTAATTATTTCAACTGAGCACTCCCATCCGTTTTCTGTTTTTATAGATTTTCTAAAGTATAGGAAACTCCAGGCGGGTTGGACGAACGGCTTTGCTCATTTTGTATAGCTATGTCACCGGGCAAACCTTGCATTTATCCCCCTCTGATATGTGGCCGATGTGTCCACGGTGGCCGTTGTGTCCACGTCCGCTATGTGGCCGTTGTGTCCACGGTGGCCGATGTGTCCAGGTCTGCTATGTGGGCGACGTGTCCAGTGTGGCCGATATGGGCCTACAAAAATTATGTGTGGCCGTTGTGTCCAGTGGCCGTTGTGTCCAGTGTGGCCGTTGTGTCCACGTCTGATAAGTGGCCGAAGTGTCCACTGTGGCCGATATGGGCATACAAAAATTCTGTGTGGGCGTTGTGTCCAGTGGCCGTTGAGTCCAGTGTGGCCGTTGTGTCCACGTCTGATAAGTGGCCGAAGTGTCCACTGTGGCCGATATGGGCATACAAAAATTCTGTGTGGGCGTTGTGTCCAGTGGCCGTTGTGTCCAATGTGGCCGTTGTGTCCACGTCTGAAATGTGGCCGTAGTGTCCAGAGTGGCCGTTGTGTCCAGCTAACCCTGTGGCCGATACGTCCAAGGTGGCCGTTGTGTCCACATATCGCTTTTGGCCGTTGTGTCCAGTGTGGCCGATATGTCCATGCAAAATTACGTGTGGCCGTTGTGTCCAGTGGCCGTTGTGGCCAGACCCCATTTTTACATTAAAAAAGACCACTTTTTGCATATGTTTAAAGTTAAGTTTCTCGAAAATTATTCAATTTATAAAAGCAAGTTATCTATTGTGCATAAATTAATTGTACTTCATAAATTACAATATAAAATTCAGTCATTTTAATAAAGAAAAGTTCTTTAAACTGTTATATCTGGCGCCTTCTATACTGAGCGATTCACGAAGAGTTCCGCCTATAGTTTCTATTAATTACCATTTGTGTAAATTGGGTTGCCTACCAAACATTTTGAGGGGCGTCATTTTTCGTGAAACACGCAGGATAATAATTTAATAATAATAATAATAAATTACTCCACATATTAAATTTTAAACAAAAATACATTTCTTATCTGTGCATAATAAAATAATATGTGAGAATCGCAAAGACGTGAAAGAATATGTATTTGTTCTTCTACTATACCCCTGAATCAATATTCTCAAACATTTATTTATTTCTAATTTGATGGACCTCAAATTTTCTTAAAATGCTTTTCAAGTTTTATACCGGGTGTTCCTAGAATACGTGAACATGGCTTAAACATAGATTCCTGGGCTCTTTCGTTAAAAATGTATTCCTGTTTGTATCGATTTGGATGATATTCGTTATGACATTTTATGTTATGTTTTGGTTATTATTAGTGGACTACATAGATCAGACAGCAACTCCTTCATGCCAACGCTGATAACTCTTGAATCCTTTTTCAAGAAGAAGATGTTTATTAGAAATAATTATTTTTGTCTCTGAAAATTTTTATGGCTGTTACAAACTCGACAAAAGAAATAGATCTGGCGCTCTGTTTTTTGGAAACAGGTATAATCGAGTGTATAATTAGAAACGAATAACGAAAACGCAATTCCATACAAAATATTATTAGTGACAAGTAGTTACGTACATTAATAAATTTACAGTAAATGCTCAATTTTACCATCATTTATCTAGACGCAAACTTT
This sequence comes from Agriotes lineatus, assembly GCA_940337035.1. Taxonomy (NCBI): domain Eukaryota; kingdom Metazoa; phylum Arthropoda; class Insecta; order Coleoptera; family Elateridae; genus Agriotes; species Agriotes lineatus. Next base: position 18,260 of record CALNHX010013109.1, read on the forward strand.
CATTCCCGATAAAAAACTTAATTTTAATCATGTTTCTCTGCGTATAACAGGAGATTTAGTTTACATCTGTTCCCAAGGCTTTATTTTGTCTCTTTTAATCGTAGCAAAAAATTACAAAAACACGAATAATTTATTAATAAATGTCTTAAAATAAACAGCTACTCTTATCAGCCTTACCGAAAGAACTACTATCCGATCTGTGTTACGACTAAAGAACACAGAATTATGCACTAAAAAACTTGATTGTGTGCGTATATTATGCTGGAAAAATCCCTAAAAATATGCACTTAATATACTTTTTTAAATTATATATGCAGTAAACGTTTACTTAATGCAGTTAAAAATGTTGCATAGGGATTATCATTTTTTAAATAATTTTATTAACGTTTTTACAGTGAGTTATAGTTTAACTGTGTATTGTAATAATAATGAAAGCTAGTTCTTTAGCATGAACTAAGTATAATATGATCAAAAATTATTTTCTACTAGCATGGCTGTGGAATAGTTCCTAATTTATGAATGCAACTAGAAGTTACTTAAAAATCAAATGTCAAGTTTGACACGTATGTATAAACGTAGTTGCATTCGTAAATTAGGAATTTTTCCATAAACATACTAAATTAAAAAATTTTTGTTCATACTTTATTTAGACGATAATATGATGTTTAAGCAGTAGAAATGATTGAGGTATTAATAACTCAATATAATCATATTTATGTACGACCAGGCGGAACTGGTCACTTTATACCCTATATTTGAGGGCGTAATGTGTCACTTTACGGGTCGCTCAGGGTCTTGTTTGTCAGTTTGACAAGCAATGACATCGTAGGTTGCCAAAACTAATAAAAATTATAAATTTGATTTTAATTGTGAACATTTCGGTCTGAACATAAAAAAATACTATATGCCCTTCGTGCGTAACTAGCGCTTATGGCCCTTATCGTGTTACAGCCCGCGGATACGCCACGGGCCAGAAACGCCTTCTTACTCCCTTGGTGCATAACTAATATTTGAGATACTCTTAAATTCATACTAATAGGATATCTAATAGGAATAATATTAGCATCTTAATTACGAATAACTAATAGGATTAATGTTCAAGATAATAAAATAACATAGAATTTTAAGCTAGGAATTTTTCAAAACGTTTTGAAGATCTGCGATAGATGAGGCGATTGTTCGTCAAACTAGTTTACAATATAATGCCAACATTTTTTTAAATGGGTGCAATAGAAAAACACCGCTTCTAACCATGTTCTCCATCTAGTAGTTACACAATTTGATCACCACTTATCTCCCATTTATCGTGGTTTTTTGTGCACATCTTCAAAATTTTTTGTTTACTTGAATATATTTTAGGTATTTTATTTGAAAATTTAAGAACACTAACCAAAACTCATTGCACACAAAGTTTAAACGACAACCAAAGTTCAAGACCATTCTACGTGTCTTTATTGCTGAACTCTTGTGGTATGTACATGCGGGTAAAACAATTGCTGCCCTGTACTTAACCTTGTTAAAATTCACGTCACATCCTGCTTAAGGACAGGATTTTACCCACATTCTTAAAATTCTATTTTGTTATCTACTGGGTATTCGAATAAATAAGTAAAATAGGCTTAAGTCAAAACTAAAAAAATAAATATAGCACTAACGCTATTAACAACATTATATACGGCATAAAATATGCTGTAAAACTCTCAGATATGCTTATACATGTAAATAGGACCCAAAACTGCAAAATATGCAAAACATGCACTATAAACGTGATGTCAAATGATTGCATTTTTAAT
>CALNHX010013110.1:0-20032 GCA_940337035.1 Agriotes lineatus
CTGACTACCCGAAGGGCAAAGTTGTATTGAAAATAAAAGTTGTCGTAATTAAGCAAGCCAGTAAAGAATGAGTATTAATTAATAAGATACAACCGTTACCATGTTTTTATTGATGGTTATCATTGATAAAAACGTAAAATCATACTTCCTCAAATTAAATTTATTATTTTGCAATTCTAAAATTGTTTTTCTTAATGGTTGGTCATGTGACCTATTCTCAAAAATCAGCTTAGCGTAAGTAAAAAATTTTCTTTCAAATTCCGTAATAAAAAAAATTGTCATTCAAAAAGAAATCGATGACGTCATACCTCCTACGTGGGTCACCCTGTATGTATAGATGTTATTTGAGAAAATGCCCAAATAAAAATAAAAATCGACGGATCCTAGCGTTTTTTCCAAAAGTTTTTCCTTGAATTTTTAACGAATTTATCCACTACTTTATGAAAACTCCATATTAACCATACATCCTATGATTTAAAATTTAATAAAATCATATTAGTAATCAACGTGATCAACTTGCTGTTGATACTTGTAACTTAGGTTGCACACTTTGCTGACTCGATTTGGGAATGAAGTACAATCAAAAGTAACTTGTTATACGGCATTTTAACTTTGTTAAACATAAATGTCGTACTAATTTTCAAAGAAGCTGTTAGGTACCACATATTATTTCATGTTCAGGAAATTACGAGCGATGATTTTAGAAAAGCAATCAAAAAACTTAAACCCAAGAAGGCTGCAGGTCCAGACATGATCCCTCCATATATCGTGAAGGCTTGCTCTGATTGGCTGGAATTACCTTTACTGCATATTTTCAATTTGGCTATCAGTGCTACGTCATTTCCAGATGTATGGAAGGAGTCCATTGTTGTACCTTTGCATAAATCGGGTTGCAAGTCAGACGTGAATAATTATAGTCCTATTGCTTTGCTTTCTGCTCCCGTTAAATTATTAGAACAAATAATGCATAATAAATTATTCAATCATGTAAGACCTGCAATTTCTGACCTACTACAGCATGGTTTTTTACCACACAAATCAACTGTAACTAATCTTTCAGTATTTACCACACAAATCAACTGTAACTAATCTTTCAGTATTTAGTAATCACATATATAATGCATTGGAAGTTAAAGAACAAGTAGATGTGTTGTATACTGATTTAAAAAAAGCTTTTGATAAGGTAGACCATAACATTTTGTTGGAAAAACTGGCCAGGTTTGGACTGTCCTGCAGCGCACTCAGGTTCTTTGCATCGCATTTGAGATCTCGCTCATTTATAGTAAAATTTAATGGTAATACTTCTGGAAAATTTACTGCAAACTCTGGTGTGCCCCATGGTTTCAATTTGGGACCCTTGTTATTTTTAGTTTTTATAAATGATTTGCCGGATGTTGTTACACATTCACAATCTCTTCTATTTGCCGAAGATCAAAAAATGCTTTGCAAAATGAAATCTTTAAATGACTGTATATACCTACAAAATGATATAAACGAACTATTTCACTGGACCTGTATAAATAACCTTCCATTGAACATCTCTAAATGCTTCATCTTAACATTTAGCCGGAGTAGAAATCTAATTCATTTTTCGTATAAAATTAATAATGTGGTAATTAAACGAGTACAAGAAGTGAATGACCTGGGAGTGACGTATGACAGTTCATTATCTTTTAAAACTCATGTGCGTGACATTGCTGCTATCTCTTATAGAAATTTAGGATTCATTATTAGACAGTCTCATCTCTTTAAAAACATTAAAACCTTCAAAACTTTGTATTTTACACTAGTGCGTCCCAAACTCGAGTATGCATCGACAGTGTGGCATCCTCATAAATTTGGTTTAATTAAACAAATTGAAATGGTACAAAATAAATTCTTACGTTACCTGTATTTAAAAAAATATAATTTATACCCGGACTATAAGTCTATTAGAACATTAAATCTTCGACATGAATTTGAAGTACAAAGTTTAAATAATCGTAGAAATATTTTTCTTGCTCAGCTGGGTTATAAACTTTGGAATAACTTAATTAATGAAAGCTATCTGTTATCTATAATGACGTTAAGAATTCCTGGAAGGGACACAAGGGCTGCGTCCTTATTTTATATACCTAAAGTATCGTATACATTTAACTCGCCGTTTTTAATTATGTTGAGATTACTTAATGAATTATGCTTATTAAATGATTTAGACTTGGTTTTGCCATATAAAAAATTTATCAAGAGTCTTACTGTTCACTATTCCTATAATTAACTCTATTTGGTTTTATTTGAATTTATTGAACATCTTTTAAAAAAAGCTTTTAATTTGCGTCTCCATCAATTTCTTGTCTCCCATTGTCTCCGGCTGTGAGCTTGTTTGGTCGAACGCTGGTCTCTGTAAGTTATTATTATTCAAATAAAAATTATGTTTGTGGCAGTTGCTAGTGTGGACGCAACTACTGTTCATTATCAATATTTACTGCCCATTTTGTTTATTTTTCACCACGGTTAATTGGTTGTATATTATAAATTGGATCCATGTAATTAGGTTTATAACCTGTTTGGCTCCCAATAAATAAATAAATAAATAAATAATTTGTACTTTGTGAATGCAGTTCTTTCAATGAGACTAAACTGGCTGAAAAAATAATTCTAGGTTTATGTAAACATCAATCCTAACTGCAATTTCTCTTTATAGTCTCAATATTGGTTCCAACGATATTCTACTATCAAAACGTATTTTCTGACTTTCGTTTAATAAAGCTTCCAAAATAATATTTGCAGAAATAACCAATGCACCTTTTAAAAACGATTTACCAATCAAAACGTTTTATAGTGTATTTTCTTTACTCTCAGAAAAAAATTAACATGCTGGTAATACACAACCTGAACCGAATATGTAGCTCTTTGCGGAAATATTTTGTGCTTTCAAACCATTGCATTCCCACACTTGACATTCGGAACGCACTCAAAGTAGAAATAATTTTGCTCAAACTCCGAACGAACTTCATGTAACTCGTGCATCAGTCCTTTCGCAACCTAACCTCAAAAATAACTGAAGTTCTAGACCTACAGAAACCTACAAAATACTAAAAATGACTATCTTAAATATGTTTAGAACGCCGCGAATAATGACCAAATTGTCCAATTTTATAGAACACTACCCTAAAGTAAGCAGTATAACACATTAGCAAAATTACTTGTAATTAATATAATTTTTTACAGACTAACAAATCGTGCATGTCCTCTTATGTAAAGTATGCAGAGCATAAACCCCTAGACACAATCCGAAACATTGGTATTTCGGCACATATTGACTCCGGAAAGACCACCCTAACAGAACGAATTTTATTTTATACTGGCAGAATCGAAGAAATGCACGAGGTTAAAGGAAAAGACAATGTAGGAGCCATTATGGACTCGATGGAATTGGAAAGGCAAAGAGGAATAACGATACAGTCGGCTGCAACATATACATTATGGAAAGACCACAATATAAATATAATTGACACACCTGGACATGTTGATTTTACAGTAGAAGTTGAAAGAGCATTGCGTGTGTTGGATGGTGCCATTTTAGTGCTGTGTGCTGTTGGAGGGGTACAAAGCCAAACATTAACAGTTAATCGACAAATGAAACGATATAATGTACCCTGTTTGGCTTTTATAAATAAATTAGATAGACTGGGTGCTAATCCAAAACGTGTAATTTCGCAAATGAGATCAAAGTTAAACCACAATGCTGCATTCATACAATTACCGATAGGTCTAGAGGGAGAAAATAAAGGGCTAATAGACCTTATCACTCAAAAAGCTGTATACTTCGATGGTGCATTTGGTGAAACCATAAGATACGATGAAATTCCCCAAAACATGCGCACTGAAAGCGCAGAGCGGAGACACGAACTCATAGAACATCTATCTAATGTTGACGATGTTTTAGGAGAATTATTTTTGGAAGAAAAGACCATAAATGAACAAGATATAAAAGAAGCAGTTAGACGAAGTTGTTTAAAACGTACATTTACTCCTGTGCTGGTGGGTACAGCTCTAAAAAACAAGGGCGTGCAACCCCTTTTAGATGCAGTTTTAGAATATTTACCAAATCCGGGTGAAGTGGAAAACCTAGCTTTACGAGAAAAGGAAGGGCAGGAACCTGAACGTATCATTCTTAGCCCCAAACGAGACAACAGCAACCCATTTGTTAGTTTAGCATTTAAACTAGAAGCTGGCAGATACGGCCAGCTCACGTACATGAGGTGTTACCAAGGAATGCTTAAAAAAGGAGACAATATTTTCAACACACGAACATCTCGTAAAGTAAGGATATCCCGGTTAGTTCGATTGCACTCAAACAACATGGAAGATGTGAACGAAGTGTATGCTGGGGATATATTTGCTGTTTTTGGAGTTGATTGTGCCAGTGGTGACACATTTGTAACCGATAACAAGCTAGACTTGTCGATGGAGTCGATTTTTGTACCAGATCCCGTCGTGTCCATGGCTATTAATCCAGCCAATAACAAGGACAGAGACAATTTCTCCAAAGCTATTGCTCGTTTTACCAAAGAAGATCCAACTTTCCATTTCTTCTATGACCCTGACAACAAAGAAACTATTGTGTCGGGAATGGGCGAGTTGCACCTGGAAATTTATGCCCAGCGAATGGAGCGAGAATACAACTGCCCCGTAAATCTTGGAAAACCGAAGGTGGCCTTCCGCGAAACATTAACAGCTCCGTGTGAGTTTGATTACCTGCACAAGAAACAGTCGGGTGGACACGGAGAATATGCTCGAGTTATAGGACTGGTGGAGCCTCTACCTCCTCAGAAAAATACAGTTATAGAATTTACAGATGAAACTATAGGTACAAATGTGCCAAAACCTTTTATACCAGGTGTAAAGAGGGGTTTCCATATAATGGCCGAAAAAGGTCTGCTTACTGGAAATAAATTGTCAGGAATCAAATTCAGGCTACAAGACGGTATGCATCACATTGTGGACTCTAGTGAACATTCTTTCTGCCTTGCTGCTCAAGGAGCTATTAAAGAGAGTAAGTACTGTGTATATGTGTTTCCTAGTTTCTAAAGCTGCCGAATCCACTCTGGTGAATGTCGAGTAAATCTTACTAGAAACAAGCAAAAGGGTTGCAATTTTAGTTTATTCAAAGAGTAATGCAAAAGTTGTCAATACTACATAACGGCCCTGAGATGAAACTGAAAAACTTATGTTGCAAAATCAATGGAACGTTGCAATTTCATTTAAACCTTTAGCTAGTTGTTCTTCGGTGCAAGTGTAAATGTGAACATGATTTGTAAATGGTGATTTTGAGTTTCCACTTAACGATGGTACTAGTACATTAAGTACCCAAGTGGAAAACATTTCAATGCAGCCGAGGGTTAAGATAGCTTACCGAGGCATATAGCGTGAGGTCAGTAAAGATTTTAATACGTATATGGTTGGGAATATGGTAAATCACGTAGCAAACTTCAAAAGTGGCATATATCGTGCGAGTATATTTGAGAAACTATGCGAAGCGTAGCAAAGTGACTTATAATACGGGCGTACGATACACTTTCGTGCGAGTTATGTACGTTAGCTATTTTTCTCACGACCACAAGAAAGACACATTTTTGCAATTTAGTGAATGACAGCTTTATTGTGACAGTTGACAATGTCTGTAGATTGCCCGTAATTTTTAGGTTAAAATTACATATTCTCCGCAGGTTTTAGGTTTTTTACATAGTTAGCCCACTGTATAACTGTGAATTGTGCATTTTTTCATAACAAATACGTTTGTTATGATAACAATCTAGCCAGAGTTGGGCAGTAATTAATTGCTTTGTAATTAAATTACTAATTAAATTTCTTTTTCTACAGCCGTGATTTTAAACTGTTTCCAAGGGTCATATGCAGCGTGCTTTGTGCTGTCTATAAAACACGCCATTCCATTTAAAGCTCGGAGTACTTTAAGAGTTTATAAAACCCTTGGAAACAGTTTAAAATCACGGCTGTAGAAAAAATATTGAAGCCAACTCGTGTTTTACAGTTTAAAAATCTCTGTCGATCATAAAATTCTCGCTTCGCTCGAATTTTAACATGATCGACCTCAATTTTTAAACCCTCTGTAAAACACTAGTTGCCTTAATAGCTATTTTGTTGATTTGCCTTGAAATTGAATTACTTTTCAAAATATGGTGATTATAATTGGAAATTGCCATTTTTGGCGATAATGTGAACCAAGTGTGTTCACTTTATCGAAATGTGGGTCATTCCATATCAAGTGATCAAACTAAAAAATAAAATTTTCCCCCATGTTTTTCTTTTTTAATAGTTTTTGGTTTAATGAATTTTCACATGAAACACAATTAAAATATCGAAAAACAAATTTTTTATCTCATTCGGTTTTTTCAAAATTTTATTTCAAAGTTTAAAAAAAAATGTGTTTTTGCGCATATATGGATTTAAGTTTTATTTAATATCTCTGGCTAGAATCACGATAGAAAGGTAAAATAAAAACCATTCTGTTCAGAATTAAATTAGCTTTAATTTGATATACAATATGACAGTATTTCAAGTACTTAAAATTTTGAACTCCCAAACTCAAAATTTTAAAAGCGAATTCCAAAAAACGCATATGATTGAAAATTTTCAAAAAAATACCATGAATTCTTAATATTATTATTAAATTGTGACCAAAAATTCAAGTTGGGATCTTTATGGGATCATATTAAAACAAATTAATATACATAAGCTTGCAATGGAAATGAACACCTCATAGGCTATAACGCATATACATTAATTTAGTCAAAAAATGTTTAAATTATGTAATGACCAAGCTAACAGTTTATAAAATACACATTTTTCATATTAAGATTAATGTAAAGTTTTTCCACGACCAGGAGTAGAAGTCCGTTTCTATAGCATCAAAATTGTGACAGAAGTAGAACATTTGCTCCCTAGAGACTAAATAAGACAAAAATTTCCCTAGGGAGTTTTCATTATGACTGACACAACAATTATGCCAAATTCGAGGTTATCAGGTTAGTTTTTGCGTCAGTTTTGACACAAACTGACGCAAAAACTAACCTGCTAACCTCGAATTTGACATAATTGTGAGCTCTTGTCATAATTAGAGTTCCTATATGTACAGGGACTCTAGTCATAATGACTTACAGTGCCACCAACTTTAAAATTTACCATAGGCTACTAATTTTAAAATAATTGTAACTAAAATGTCAATAAATGACGTTTAAAAAACGGGTTTTTGGTTTTTAATCTTCCTGCAACGTGAAAAAAAATAGTATATGCAACTCGGAGAGAATGCTATTTTGCTTCAGTGCAATTGCAATTGCAATTGTACCTCAGCAAAATAACGCATTTCTCTCCCTTATTGCATAATCTACTATTATATATGTACAATACACGGCCTGCTGAATTGTATGACAAACGTCACTTCATACGGCCTGGGCATTTTTTTGAAATCCATTTTGTTTTCATTTCTGAGAAAATGCCAATTTTGGCCGTTTTGGCACCACATACCCACGATGACATTTAAATGTTAATTCTACATCTTCACTTTTATTGTCTTTTGATAGGACACCAGCGCCGATCATATTCACACGTAACATAACCTGAAATTTCATTCATTGGCGATGTTTTACCTCCTTCCACAATTTCTTGTATGCAAGAGTCGTCACACGAGGAAAAAATCTTACACTTCAAATCAGTCAAACTGTGAGGAATGAAAGTATGAATCTGTTGTGTACCTTTAATAGTTTCAGCTTCTTGCAGACGATATTTCAAAAAAGATTCTTCTGAATAATCCAAGTTTGTGCAATATTCAAATTTAATTTTCGGTATGTTTTCTTCACTCCCACGAAACAGTTGTAAAGGGGTCATTATCTGTTCATCATACGGTCTTTGCAAGCTTGCTTTTGCTGCAAGTGGTTTGACGGTCCCTCCCAGGCCGTCACAAGTTCTTTTGCCATGAGCAGTTGCAAAAAAATGCCACTCTGTCTCAATTCCGAAATCATTTTTATGATTGCAAATATTGGTAAAGTTTTTTCGATTCTTATACTGTGCTGCTGAACCGTCTGAGAAATAATAAATCTTTTTCAAACTGGGCAGAACATAATTTTTCAGAAAAGATATTAATTTCCTTTGAAATAAATGGACTGCTACTCAGTCATGAATCAAGCATTCTGATATAATTACAAAGCTCGTGTACTCAATTTCTCCTTTCTCATTGTAATAAACAGCAAAAGGGTGCACAGTAGCTTGGTCATTGTTTCGGTGGAAGGACTGTGCTTCGTCTTGGACAAGAAAGAGTAGTTTTCTGAAAAGTCCAAACTTACAACTGCTTCATCTTCTTAGATGTGTACTTTTAAATCTTTGTAGTACTTGGATTGCTGTCTGGATATAAATTAATGTTTCTTTAGTCCAACAAGTTATTCACAAAAACTGTCCACAAATTCTTCCACAGTCTTGCAAAATGTCTTGAATGTACATCTGTCCACGAAAACCCATTGTTTGTATGTGATGGTTTCTATCATTCCCTCTTCAAAGTGGTTCAGAAGTATTTCTTTTAGTTTTGAAACTCCTGAAACAACTAATTCATTTATAACTAATTATTAAAAACTAAAACTGTAAAAAATACATTTCACTTTCACAATCACAAATCACTTCTCAATAGTGCAGAAGAAGATACTGACTGCTGTAACTGAAGTACAAATTGGATGGCAGAGATTTCAAGTTTCTACGTGTTATGTTCATGTGGAGACATGAAAACAGCACAGTCTCTCACAACTCCCCCACTCCTCTAACTCATCCCACATTGTTCTGCCACAGGGAAAGAATATATTATATATTACTAGCAACCCAGTGAGACAAATGTCTCATTTAAAAAAACAAAAAAGATCGTTTTGCAAATAGAACGCGTTTTCACCACACGTACGTATATGACGTCATTATTGGTAGCAAACTACCAGTCGCATTCGCCTTGATAAAATTTGCCTAGAATCTAACCTAAAAAGTTAGGATTAGGATAATTCAGTTAATAATTAGTGTCACGTGACTGAAATTCGGTTCCTGACCTGACATGACCATTCCAAACATATAACTTTAATAACTTTTTTCTCTATCTCTTACGGTTTGGCTGCTGAAACAGCGTCCCGGACGGACGGAAATCACGTGATTTATCGAAAACCGGAAGTGTCACGTGACTGAAATTCTGTTCCTGACCTGACATGACCATTCCAAACATATAACTTTCATAACTTTTTCCTCTATCTCTTACGGTTTGGCTGCTGAAACAGCGTCCCGGACTGACAAAACGGCGTTCCAGTTTTGCCTGTCTGGGTCTTTTTTTGTTTTTTTAAATGAGACATTTTTCTCACTGGACTGCTAGTTATTATATAATAAATTATTTTTCTGTGGTTCTGCAACCTATATCAGTGTTGCCAACAATGGCGAAAAGTCGCTAAATCTAGGGTATTTAACAAGTGGTTTAGCTAAAAAAATAGGAATTTGCAATTAGCGACTTTTCTAGCGTTTTTGATATATTTTAGTTTGAAATTCTAGGGTATTATTCGCAATTTAAAAAAATATGTAAAAATTTATTAATTTCGATGTTTCTAAAGCTACACATACATTTATCCTCAACAATTTTCATATACGAAAGAATTTCAAAATTCAAAATTTGTTATACTGATATGATTTAACGCCTGAAATTATATTATGTTTACCTGACATTTATTTGTATTTCGTACGTGACCAGACGGTCATATTTGCACTCATGACACCTGAGATTTGAAATTAAAAACTGAAGGAGCTTTATCTTTACTCTTTGCAACGTTTGCACATTGCACAATTTGTCATTGTCAATTGTAATCACTTGGTACGAAGAATTAGAACGTTAAATTGTTTTTTCCTTAAATAAATAGGTAAGTTTTTATTTTTATATTCATAAGTAGTTTACGTATTTCTTTATTCTGTGGAAAAAAATTAATGCTTGATTTTCTAATGTGCATATTTCGTATTTGGTGACTTTTGATCTGAAAATGGAGACTTTTAGTACCAATTTAGCGAATACAACTTGCGAAGAGTTGGCAACACTGACCTATATTCCAAATAAAAATTAGTTTGTAACTAACTTAAAAGGTTTTTGTAACGGGTATTCATTAATTATTCCAGTCAAATTGCCTTTGAAATATTTGTTGTATGAATAATATGTTGGTAGCACTGTAAGTCTATGTCAAATTCGAGGTTAGCAGGTTAGGTTCTGTGTCAGTTTCTATCAAAACTGATGGAAAACCTAACCTGATAACCTCGAATTTGACATAGACTTAACAGTGCTACCAACATATTATTCAAACAGCAAATATTTGAAAGGCAACTTGACCGGAAGAACTAATGAACACCCGTTATATGGTGTTTTATTTTTATCAGTGGTTGTTCTAAAAAATAGTGATGAGCAGAAGTAATATTGCTGTAAAGGTAGTGATTTTATATTAGCCATAAACTGTTATTAGGCCTATTGGTTAAAAATGTCTAAATAAAATTAAATTTTGCTTTTAATCAACTTTTTATTGTAACAATGAATTGAATGATAAATCCCTTAAATGATAAGGTTTGAGATCCCAAATTGAAATTTTGTACACAACTTAGTAATGACATTAGGAATTCATGGTATTTTTTTTAAATTGTCAAACATTGTTTTTTGGAATTCACATATAAAATTTCCAGTTGGGGGGGATGAAAAATTTAAGTACTTGAAATATTGTCATGTTGTATATCAAATTAAAGCTAATTTAATTCTGAACAGAATGGTTTATATTTTATTTCTCTATCTTGATTCTAGCCTGAGATATTAAATAAAATGTAAATTCATATAAGCTCAAAAACAATTTCTTTTTAAACTTTGTAATAAGATTTTGAAAAATCTAGAAGAGATAAAAATTATTTTTTGTCATATTTAAGTTTCTTTTGCATATACAGTGTGTTTCACTTTACATGGAAGCACCCCTGTATTTTCTTTGTTTTTGTATGAATCGATTTGAATTTTTTACCAGTTGTACAACTCATCAAGAGGCATCTATTCATGTCCTTGAGCGCAAATGACGTTATTAGGCTGGCCTACTACGATGAAGAACATGGGTCGTATTGTCAATATTTTGCATCGCGTTAGAGTTACAGCAAAAAGTTATTAAGAAAAGTTGTTTAGAATCAAAAGAATACTCCAGATACCAATTTTCGTTTAATAATTCGAATTTTTAATTTTTATCCATAAATTTGTCAGTCCCAAATTTCAACTTTTAATTTTGGTATCAAATGGTGCCATGGAGAAACAACATTTTTATTATTGTTGCAAACGTCATTATCTTTTAATAATAGCTGAATTACGTTTAAGTGTTGCTGAGAAAGTAGAAATAATTAGAATTACTTGTGAAAATGCAAGATCCAATAGAGAAGTAGCTAGAATATTTAATGGAAGGGATCCAGGGCGTGCACCTATTTATCCTGACACAAATTAAAAAGTTGATTCATTTTTTAAACAGTTCCAGGTTAAATAGGTGCACGCCCTGGATGCCTTCCATTAAATATTCTAGCTACTTCTCTATTGGATCTTGCATTTTCACCAGTAATTCTAATTATTTCTACTTTCTCAGCTACAGTTAAGCGTACTTCATCCACTATTAATAGCTAATGACGTTTGCAACAATAATAAAAATGCTGTTTCTCCATGGCACCATTTGATACCAAATTAAAAGTTGAAATTTGGGACTTTGACAAATTTATGGATAAAAATTAAAAATTCTAATTATTAAACTAAAATCGGTATCTGGGGTATTCTTTTGATTCTAAACAACTTTTCTTAATAACTTTTTGCTGTAACTCTAACGCGATGCAAAATATTGACAATACGACTCATGTTCTTCATCGTAGTAGGCCAGGCTAATAACGTCATTTGCGCTCAAGGACATTAATAGATGCCTCTTGGTGAGTTGTACAACTGGTAAAAAATTCAAATCGATTCATACAAAAACAAATAAAATACAGGGGTGCTTCCATGTAAAGTGAAACACACTGTATGTATCTAATGTAAAAATATCAACCCTATAAAAATTGGTGAGGTAATTGGGATTTGATCATTTGATATGGCTTGACCCATGTGCAAGCTAATTTTATTGTATGTATGTATAATCGGTAACCTCGTTTTACCTTGCGGTGTAGAAGCTGGTGCTTAATAAGTAAATTATTTAAAGAAATGTTTAATAACACAATAACACATTTTTAATTAAAAGAAAATTAAGCTGCTATTTTACTCTGCATCTGCGCCTAACAATGTCTTTCAATGCCTTTGCACATAATTTATGGCGAACTAAAATATCCGTGTATGATACTTCTTTTCGTTTCGCCCAATCCAAAGCTTAGTTAAAAACTTCTATAGCTTGCGTCTCAGTCGCTACACTATTAACTTCAGTGGGAAGGTCCTCATCTTCCTCCTCCTTTACAGCATTCATCTGCTTATCTTCGTTCTATAAATTAACCTTTATGTGGCGGCAAAAATAATACAACGTACATGGCGGGAGGTGGTACCTGGGTACCACTGTGTATTTTGAATGGTGTTGCGCGGATTGTTGTGTGTTTGTGTGCCTGTGCGAACCTAACGGTAACGTTGACTGTTTTTTGTGCTTAGTCATCTCTCATGTATGGTCCAGTCAACGTTGTGATCCGGTTGAATTATGATCAGTTTAGTTCAAATGGGAAAAAAGAATGCCTTCTACTCGTGCTAATAGTGTTGCTGCACCATATAAGTCTAGATGATATCTGGACTTAGATAAGTATATTTGTTTGCTTTCTTGTAATGGACAAGGTCTAAGCATGCGGAGTACCAGGTACCTTAGACACTGACTGCTTTGGTCATATGGTCAAAGTCCTAATTAGAATTTTGCCGAGACTAAGCAGTTCCAACCCTAGCAAGGGATCTTTTACATGCTACACATCGTAGCAATATGAGATCCACGGCTTTACATCACTTCCGAATGATGGCATTCTGTAGAGCTTTTCATCCTCACTTTTAATTTTTTTTTAACCTCACCGGGATCAAGAATCGAACTCTCGATCGACCTTTAGATCAGTAGCCAGAATGCTTAACCACTGAGCTACGGAGCCCGGCCATATAAGCATGGTGCTTTATTTTTGTGTTTGTTCTGGTTAATGGTTTTCGATATAGCGTGATGGCTGAAGAAGTCGCAAGGTTGTATGAAATGTCTGATAAAGAATTTAATGATTCATTTGAAGATAGTAACGACGAGGATTATGAGCCACCAGTAAATGATACAGAATCAGACGTAGAAGATGTTTACACTGGACCGCGAAATAGAAGTGGAGCTGAACAGCGGCGACAATGAGGAATTTATTACAGAGACGGGGATTACTGCAATTTCACCGTTTATCGTAGAAGTAATTCGACCATCTGCAATAATAACCCATTACCCTAGTCTGAAATGCGGTTGTATATCATTCTAGAATCAAGCAATGGGCTTTAAAATTGACGAAACAACTGTAATGCAATTATGTTGGCATTACAAAGTATGGAATCATTCTGGTTGGTACGCTTATGAAAAACAAACCATATATTCCAAAAGACCTTTTTGCTGAAATGGAACAGCCGCCTTTTCAACAAACTTTGCTTTCAACACAGATGCCATGTTGTGCTCGTATGTCCCAAAGGTATCGTAAGTCTTAGATAATTCCGAAGGCTTTCACGGCCATTCTCATTAAGTAAAAAACAACTTCCGGGATTGGACCGTGTCATTATTGAGGTCGAAGAACTCAACGTTTCACCCACTTTCGTAAGGGACTTCATCAGTAGGAAAAAGCAAAAAGTGCACTGTAACTCAACGTGTTAACCACGCCAGAGACGAAACTCAGATCGAATTTCGCCTCTGGCGTAGTTAACACGTTGAGTTACTGTGCTATTTTTGCTTTTTCCTCCTGATGAAGCCTCTTACGAAAGTGGGGGAAAAGTTGAGTTTTTCGATCTCAATATTGAAGTCGTTCTTTATTTAAGGTAAACCTTAGTTTTGTTATCAACGATACACTCTATGCAACTGATGATACCCTGAAGCCAAAGTCTGAAGTAATCTCGTTTTATAACGACACTAAGTCAGATGCTGACGTTATCGATAAAATTTTGAAAATATACACGTGGCGAGCAACTCGTCGGCCAGTGGCCTTTTTTTCAATATATTAGATGTAGTAACTCTGGCTGCCTACATTATCTACAATGAAAACAATCCCACGAAAAGCATCAGAACATAAATAAGAGGATAAATTTCTTAAAAGATTTAGCTCGTGATCTGTGCTTGCTAGCTGTGAACCAACGAAGCGAAAATCCCATGGTTTTGCAAAATCAGTTTATGAAAACACCATTGAAAGTGTTGTAGGAATTTCTGTGGAAGCTCCTAATAATTCAAATCTTGTCCCCGAACAGTAGTAACCAGGTACCACCGTCCGCCAGAATGTGTTGACTTTTTTGTCAAGACCAAGAAACCCGACATTCCATACCTCCCAATACATGAAATTTTCAAAATGTACTTACAATTATATATTTAGAGATGTCCTAGAAGCTCAAGTTGATTCGTCTTCCCAAAACCGAAATATTCTATAATTTATACCCTAAAAGTACCCGGGTACCACCTTCAGCCACATAAGGGTTAATATCAGCTGGTGTACAAAGAATGTTAAGATTCACTATTTTCACTAAGTTAACAACATCCGATGACGCACTAACAAGAACATTAGCATCGGATTGCAATTGGTCCCTAATTCCGCTTAAGGGGACATCGTCTTCATCGTGTTTACTGGTGCTAAAGAGATTGTTCCAACATTTTTTAATTATTTGCGGATTAACTGCATTCCAGGCTATGTGCAAATTTAAATCTGCTTCTTGTAATGTTACCTGTTTCAAAGACTCGGATGTTTTCAGAGTTCTTTAATAAGATAGACGAAAGTAGACATTTTCCGTAGTATAGTTTGGTGAGTCTTATTACATTGTGGTCCATTGGTTGAATTAATGGAGTTATGTTGGGCGGCATGTACATGACAAAAATTGAATCATCCTTGCTCCTCAGTTGTACTTCTGGAGGATGATTTTTTGCATTATCTAACAGTAACAACACTTATTGGAAGCTTCTGTTTTTTTAGGAAATCTTCCACCTACAAATTAAATATCGTTAAATTATGTATAGAACAGTTGTGATTACAGATTCATTGTCATACCTGAGGGACAAAGTGCTTGTGGAACCATTTCAGGAATAAAGTGCTAGTCATCCAGCGGGTTTTGAACAGTCATAATCAACAGGATTTATTAAAATTTTTAAATGAACTTTTCCTATTATCATTGGCTTTATTTTGTGTGAACCATTAGCATTAGTACATGCTAGAAATATTATTTGTTGTTTTTCCGGCTTTCTACCCGGAGCAGCATAGGTTTTTTCCTATAACAGGTTTAGTGATGCAACAAAAAAAAAACGTTCGTTTTTTTTTAAACCTGTTTTTTTGTGAAAAAAACAAGTGGTCTGGTTTTTTTTTAAATGCGTTTTTTTTCAGAATTAAAGTGTAGTGAATAACAAGTAATTTGTTTGGAAAAACAAAAAACAGATATTTTTAAATAAAAATAATACATTTCGTAGGTAAAGTGAATTATAGAATTTATAATAACAAAAAAAAACAAATATTTCTAAAGAAAAATAGAAAAATAGCCAAAGTGGATATACAGGGTGTTTGGGAAGTCGACGGAAAAATGTCTAGGGGCAATCCTTGGCTCAAAATGAGATGATTTAACTCAACTTACCTATACCGGGTGTCCATTCTCAAAGTCGAACATAGGCAATTAACATTAGTGCATTCACTCGTTCTTCATTGAAATAATTCATTTTTTTGTAGATAATTTTAGCAGACGTTGACGGAAAATATCTGATTTACGCCAACTAATTACCATTTGTTTTGACAAATGCTATCGAACTTGAAAAGCAAGGCACGGCATATTTAAAAATTCCGAAGTTTTGAATTAGTATTTTAAAATAAAAATCGCATCTTGAATATTATTATTGGTATCATTTGATGCGGAATAATTTTATCTTTCCATTGATACCATTACCTTCCCTGTAAGTTGAATTGGCGAGCAGGAATCGGCAAAAACGTTCAATACAATGTTAATCGCCTATGTTCGACTTTGAGAACGGACACCCGGTATACAAAGTTGCTTAGTTTAGCCGCTAGAGGGCTTTAAAGAAGATTAGCTTTTTTTAATTTTTTCAAATAAGTCGAAAAATCTGATGGATAATATTCATTTTTTGGCCATGCGTTTTTACTAGTAAACTTAAGCTTTTTCTGGAATAAACCCTAATTTCGAAAATTACAGGGTGTTTAAAAACTTTGTCACAATTAATTATCCACCCATATTTTTTTAACCCCTTGTATAATCACTACCAATGTTTTTTTGTGGATAGCTACTTTGATTTATAAGCTATTTCCTCTCTTAAAAAAATTTAGTTGGGTAAACGATTTAGCCACAAACAAATATTTTCTAAATCCCTACAAGCCTGAATCACTAATTTTAACTTAACACTAGAAATTTTTCCGTCGACTTCCCTAACACCCTGAAGAAATTATAACTCAACTGACTCGGAGTCAGTATCCATGCAGTTTACGTCGCCCATGTCACTGTCTGATGACCCTGATGAATCGCTAATATTTAACATAACTTGATACGTCGATCAGGTCGACAGTTTCAAAGCTGAGTCCAGCTTAAAGCAACTTCCAATAGTAGGGGTGGGGCGGGGGTGCTCTCATAGACGCATGCATATGCTTTGCTGTTCTGTGAGCAATATGTAATACGAGTAGGCAGTAGGTATAAAATGTTACTTTTGTTTATTAAACGTTTGTCTAGTCTGTGCTGTAGTCTTCTTGAACTTTAAAGGGCATATAAAACCAAAATAAGTTTAAACTTTGTCGTTTGCTTACATGCCGTCAACCATACCTACCAAAACGTGCCGCCAATTACAAATATGAATAAAAAACAAAAAAACCGTTTTTTTCTGTTTTTTTTTCTAGGTTTTCTAGATTTTCGTCATTAATTTTTCCTTGAACGGTTGTATTAATTGTGGTCGTGATGATAATTTTTCACCAGATATAGACAGCAATCAAATTCCATATCTTGTTTTGAATCGTTGTAGCCAGCCGTCACTGGCATCAAAGTTTTCAGTCTCCTTCAGTTTTTATCACACGTTCTTCGTAAAATTGGTCTTTAAATAGTAATGTAAAAAACGCGTTTTTTTTTAAATCGAATAAAAAACCTCAAAAAACAGAAACCTTTTGTTTGGTTTTTTTGGTATTTTATTCATTTTTGTAATTAGCGTTTTGGTAGGTATCGTTGGCGGCAGGTAAGCAAACGACAAAATTTAAACATATTTTGATTTTATATGCTCTTTAAAGTTCAAGAAGACTACAGCACAGACTAGACAAATGTTTCATAAACAAAAGTAACACTTTATACCTACTGCGTACTTGTATTACGTATTACTATATGATCGACGAATCAAGTTACGTTAACGATTCATCAGTCATCAGACAGTGACATCGGCGACGTAAAATGCATGGATACTGACTCCGAGTCAGTTGAGGAGTCAGCCATGTCTGTTAGCGAGTAATTTATGTGTTATTATAATTTCTAGTGTAATGCATTATTTTTTTTTAGAAATATTTGTTTTTTTTTTGTTATAAATTCTATAATTCACTTTACCTATGAAATGTATTATTTTTATTTAGAAGTATCTGGTTTTTGTTTTTCCAAAGAATATTACTTGTTATTCACTACACTTTGATTCTGAAAAAAAACGAATGTTTTTTTTTGTTGCATCACTATCTTTAAACGCTTAATTTTACAGATTGTTGCTTTCAATGCTCCATGTTTTTTTGTTAATTGTGTCATTTCCACACCTAGTGCAACTCGTCTATGATTTTCACTTAGTCACTCAATCTTAAACACTTTTTTTTATTGAATGAGGATGCCATAGTCATAATGGATAAACGCATGCAATATGCCTAGCTTATGTTCAACAATGACTAAAATGAAATGTAAACGCTTCATAAACACCCATTCAATCGACTCAGCTGTGTCGCAGGGTAGAAATCCCTACATAAATCGGCAATTAACCTGTGTCGCAGAAGGGAATTCCCTACACAAATTGGTGACTAACCATCGCTAAGAACTGTGTGCATTATCGAGCTGTACAGGTTATTTACGTTATTGGGCGTTCCGTTTGGTCCTATAGTATGAATTTTGTGTTGACATTAGCGCAATATTTTCATTATCCGGCGTTTGCTGTAATTAATTACTACATTCAATTACTTTTGAGTAACTAAATTACTTTACCAGTATTTGAACTACTTGTGGTAATTGAATTTGCATGCAGTAATTGAATTAATTTCTGGTAACTCAATTATTAAATTACTGCCCTTCGATTGGGAATTAAATTTCCAGAACGCAAAAATTAAGATAGATATAGCCTTCTTACGTTGCTTGTTAGGCAAATCGCAGTAGGGTATTCCTGAAAAAATATAAGTATAATTTGAGGTTTCCTACGAGTAGTCAGATAACAGTTAATTTTGTGTAACATTTGCAATTCCAACGTGTGCACAAGCAAAGAAGGAAGTATTTGTTACAGATGCGTATGTTTTTAAATGGGATGTGCATATGTTATCTTGCGAAGCAGGACAATTGGGCGCTGGCCGTTTGGGCGCCGGGACTTTTGGGCGCTGGACATTTGGACGCCGAAATTTAGAAACATTAAAAATAGTCCACGATTCTTCTGTAAATATTATTTTTTGCAAGAAATTTTAAATGACATTGTTTACGGTGTAATAGATGTGATATACAGTGTGGTCCATTAAGTGTGCAACAAATGGGACATTTTTTTATTAGTTGTACAACCGAACTTTAAATACCCCAGGAGTTAGTGCATGTTGGTTAACCAAATCAGATGCATTTAGAATGGCTCCAAGTCAAACAGCATACAGGGCAGGACAAAAAATATGAAATTCGTTCAAGAATAAAGTTCTTATTTCAAAAAATATAGCAAAATTTTATTGAGAGAAGTTGTTTAATATTAAAAGTTATGCTCAAATACAAAGTCACGGCCTCCTATTCGAATTTTTATTCTTTTTTTGAAAATTTTGTATTAGCCCTGTATGATACATATTTTTAGTATTCTGATTTTATACGTATTTAAAGTAGCCACAACCACATTACTTTTAAATAAGTTTTAGCAACTTGAAGCGTATTTGTAAAATTTACTTATATTTATATATTTTTAGGTAACCGTCCACTTCACGTTTGTTGCAACGATATTTAACAGAACTTTAGAATTTTGCAAATATTCTTTTTAACAAGGCAAATGCTTTACTAATAATAATTACACACAATTGAAGTCAACAATTTTATTTCAATTTCTTATGAAAATGTTTCATGTAGAACAAAAATTATCAAAGCATCTCTGTTATCTCGTTATCTATTAAGTTCATATGGTAAAATGGTTTATACTAATGACAGTTACAAGAAGACATGTGGAATTATTAAAAATAATTAAGCGACATTATTAGAAGTTTCAAACTGTTTGAAAATGTATACTACTGGCGCCCAAACGTCCGGCGGTTAAAAGTATGGCGCCCAAACGGCGGCGGCCAAAGGGCGGCGCCTAAACGGCAACGCCCAAACGGCGGCGCCCAAATGTCGCGTACCGGTTATCTTGTGTAGCTTGCTAATAATTATTGTGTAAGAAGTGAAAAATATGTCTGCGGTAATACTACAAATTACAGAATACCATAGGTAAAAATATTGATTTTTTTCATAACAATGAACAACTAGTTGATTAAATGATATTGGTTCATGATAATTATTTATTAATTTCAGTTTGCTTATTTTAAACAATGTAATACCACAGAGCTAAGTAAATGCTACTAAATACAGATATACAAC
>CALNHX010013111.1:0-20027 GCA_940337035.1 Agriotes lineatus
ATGAGGGACCATATAGGATACAGAAAACTTTTAATAACAGTACATATGAATTAATAAATGATACAGATGGACGAATTAGAGGAAGATTTCATATTACAATGATTTACCCATATATAACGAAAACTTAGAAAACATGAAAATCTGTAAATATTGCATAAAATGTTGTTGGTTGGTAAAGTTAATTATTTCGTTTCTATAGTAATTTTAAAATAGATAGATGTAAATAGGTGTTGATTGTTATTAATTTAGATAATAGGATATTTGGATGGGTTCTACAAAATTTATTAATTAAATAACGAATTAAGAAAATACATTTGAAATAAAACGAGTTTATTAAAAATGTTTTTCTTAATTGAGGAATTATGTTATGATACACTATATTCTTTGATAATTTAAAAATGAATACTAAAGAAACAGTTTAGTCAAATAAATTTGGAAGTCAGATATAAGCAAATTAATGGATCTAAATACATGTTAAAGTATAATGAAATTAACTTTCTTATTATTGGTTAGTCAAATAATAGCATAATGATTGATTACTCAAACTTAATCTGTAATAAGAAAATTCTGAATAGGAATAAATACCAAGGTTACTACTAAAATGTATCTGTTATGATAATTAAAATAAAATATCTGTTTTGATTATATAAAAAAAATGTATATAGGAGGCAGCAAGAATCGTGTCTAGTAGTAATAATTTGTAATTTGTTTAATTAGTTACTAAAAAAACAACTCAAAAATGTATACATAATTTGATATGGGTGTGATTTTCGAATAAAGAAACATTAATAAATGTTGTATAATTTGTAAATGTTATGGTTGGTACAAATTATATGGGTTAAAAGCAAAATCTTAGAGGTGGAAACATAAAATAAAATATTAAAAACAAGAAATAAAGGGACAAGCTTTGGTTAGTGAGGATATTATTGATAATACATTGGAAATGGAATACAAGCTACAAACAAGAGGTTAGTACGTGCAGCGAATTGTTTTTGGGAAACCTGTGGGTATCATTGAAGACGCAGGACCATCTAAAAAAAAAGACAAATTCATATTTGGAACAAGATTTATGCTGACACTTACCAGAGAGGAATCGGAGCCGCAGTAATCCAGTACAGGAGCTAGGAGACTTGAAGTTGACAGCAGCAGGGGACAACGACAGGAATCCAGTATAGGATGTGGAAGTTTTGAAGTGGATGGCAATAAGGTGATGCTGGGAGTTTACATTCATCGCAGGTGATGCAGTTTGGATAAGGACCCAGCAGGTGTTTGAGTGCAGTCGGAGTGAGGATCCAGTTTGGAAGGATTTTGGCAGTATTAACAAGCAAAGTGTTAAATCAGGTTTGTGTTTTAAAAGGTTAAATGAAACATTTATACAGCTATAACTAGTAAGAAGGTATAAAAATATAAATTGAATTTCATACTTACATAAGAGGTTGGTAAAAGAATTGCATATTAGATCTTATTGTAAAAACCTTGATATTCGTTCTGAATTTTGATTAATTTGACGTTAGGTGTCAATTTTTTGAAAGTCAATGAACTGGCAATTAAACAAAGAGAATTTGACAAGTCAATCATTGGGTTACTAGATATTGCGAACCACCTGAGAGAGTTTCATTAATAATATTGTAAAATACGGATTTGAATTGAAAGTTAAAAATAAAGGGCAAAATAGTAATACGATAATTTAAATAAATTTATCAGCTAGCATAACATAGCAATATATTTTGACATTATACTCTAGTGCGTTCTCTATTATCTGATGTAAATTTAGTACCTGCTTCGGTATGCCTTTGTCTGGTATGAACCCAGTTTGTTCTTCAGATATTTGCGGTAGACGGTGCGTTTTCAGTCTCTCAAATATGATATTTAATAAGACTCTACCGGAATGTGTTATTAAGACAATGGTTCTGTGTTGCTACTTTCAAGTACTAAATGTCGATTCCTATCAGTCTTTGGGCCATTTACCAAGTACCCACACCTTTTGGCAGATGTCATGCATTATATCCACTCCGAATTCGCCCATAGCCTTAATAGTTTCAGTAGTAATATTATCGAATCCAGGAACCATTTGACATGCCAGTTTTTGAAAATAGCAGGTTCTTGGAAATCATTTGAAATATCTACGATAAGATTAAGTTCAGCTGATGATTTGAATACGTTGCAACAATGCTGTCTTCAAAGTTCGACAATTTCTGCTTTACTTGTAACCAGTTATTTTTAATCCTTTGTTTCTTAGGTTTGGATGTGAAAGGTATTTTATTTTCTTAAAAACAGTTAGCGATATTCTCTTTTGGCGCCATGCCTTTACATATATGAACAATTGTCATGGATTTGGCTGCTTTAGTTGTTTTATTCGTCTGTTGATCTCCGTCCCTTTACGAATTTTGAGCATTTACTGTTCTTCTTTTCTCAATAAGCTCTAGTGTTTCATTTGACATTTCTCGTTATGTTTAATTGGTTTTGTAACTGAGGCACATTTATTTAGGCTGTTAATAATCTATATTTGTTGCTTGCCAGAGTTCTTCTGGTCCTTAATTTTGAGCTGGTCGGTTGGAGTTTGATTAAGTTTCTTGAAACACAGCTGTATTAGGGGGCGATGGCCGCTGTTTAGCAAAAGAAGATATTTTACTTATGTATAATTTGATTTTAACGTTAGCTAGAAGCAACGTGTGATTCGGATTACAAATTGTTCCAGGTTTAGCTTTAACATTTGTTATACTAGTTCTCCAGCGAACGTGGGTGAGAACGAAATCTATTTGGTTTTTGTATTATTCGGCTAAGTCCATATTGAAAGTCTTCGGGGATATTGTGTGAACATGATGTTCATAATTGATAATTTATTATCTACTGCAAATTGGATCCGAAGCTTGCCACGGTCATTGCGCATCCCAAGTCCATGAATTCCAACTACTACATTACTTAAGTGATGGTCGCTACTTGTAGTACTAATATTTGCTTAAAATCTCCAACGATAACCAAAATATTTTCAAAGGGAGTATCTGCTATGTCTCCTTCACTTGGGTGATACATTTCCTCTATTTTCTGTAGGTGCTGTTTGTTGTGGGAGTATGTACTCGTAGGATGTACAATTTTCCTGGTTTGGATGTTAAAGTAATGTTTACTAGACGTCATTAATCGGATAGTATGCTTCAACATGTATTGCTAACTTTTTACTAAACTGTATCTTGGGCATCGAACATGTTATCAGTTGTTTAAAAGTGACCGTTATCTTTCTAGTGTATCTCAGATATTCCACATATTGATGTCTTGTTTGGAAAGTTTTTCTCCAAGATGTGCAATTTTCCTATCTCTAGTAAGCCATTTATGTTCCAGGTTGCTATCATATATAATCCAACTAATAGGTTCTTGAACCTTGAACAATGGTCTCTCCCAGGGGTCAGTACTCGCCCCACTACGTTTTAACTTGTATTTGTACGACCTGCTTGAAGTTCGTTCGAAAAAGTTTAATTATGCCGACGACATGGCTTTCACCTAAACAATAAAATGGCCAATGTTGAACTTAACGTCCAATTTAATGGTACTCCCCTAAAACACAATAAGTTCCCAAATATCTTAGTGTCACACTGAACAGAACAGTATCGTTCAGAAATCATCTTACCAACGTAGCTGCAAAACTAGGAATAAAATCGTTTCCAAATTAAGCGGTACCTCCTGGGGAGCTACAGCCGAATGGGATTGGTATAGTATATAACAGCAGAATATTTCTGTCCAGTATCGCTGAACAGCCCAAACACGAATATAGTGCATGCCCAACTAAATAACTCTATGATGGTTATTAGCGGAACCATTAAACCCACTGCTGGTTGCTGGCTGCCCACTGTAAGCAACATTCCACGTCCCCATCTTCGTCACTCAAGCGCTCTTTGTAGAGAATACAGAAAAATACAGAGAAACCCGCAACTAAAAATCCACGAAGACATTACTCAACTGGGTCACAGACTAAGCTCCAGAAAACCGACCATCCAAACCGCTGAACTTTTAATCAACAACAATTTCGACCTAGAACAAGAATGGAAACGAGAGTGGCAGGCCGATGTGGCTCCCCTACGACGTAATTGAACTACCAGTCATTTCAATTACTCAAATAAGATAGAATTCAATTATTAATTGCTTGATAATAATAAGTACACAATATAAATTACTGCACAAGAGATTGTTGCCGTATATTTATATTTAGATGGCCCTGTGCTAGTATATCGCTTTAAATAAGCAAATTGAATAATTAATTATCGAACTAATATCGACCTGTTATCAATTGCTATGGGAAGAAAGTCTAATTTTTATCGTACTTTACTCTGTAATCTCTACTTACCGACATATTTTTGCTTCTTAGACAATAATTATTAGTAAGCTACAGTACTACATTCTGCACATGCTACTCTAAACAAGACACAACACATGCACATTCCATCTACAAACACACGCGTTTGCACTAAATATCCTTTGCCCGTGCTCAAAAGTAGCTGTTACCGGTCTAATCATAAAACATGATAAATTATAAGTTATACTTCTAGTGCTCCAGGGATGCCATATCGCGATTTGCTTAACATGTAACTTAATAAGGCCTTACCTTATTTGCTATGTTGACGATGCTGTCATAGTTGCTGATAGCGAAGATAAATTACAGCTGCTATTACACTAGTTTGTAATCACAGCAAAGAAATGGAACATACAAATAGTTAAAGATAAGACAAAATGCATGACAATAGCGGAAAACCCAGAGATGTGCAAATTAGAGATCGAATGTACCATTGTGGAGAAGGTCATGTGTTTTACATATATTGTAATGGTATTAGGTCCACGGCTCGACTCTGCTAGCAGTGCAACATGATGAACAATTCAGTAAGCACAGAGTTGGGGTGTTTTATGTGTCTGCAATGATAAGCTTAACATTCAAACAATGAATGCATTGGTAAAGAGATGTCAGTAATAGTAAAGTAATTGAGTAAAATGAACGCAAGGGGCAAAGCTTGTTTTTCACAGGGGTCGAAGTTGACTTTCAAAAATTAAACTATAGGTTTGTGCAGAATAAATAGCCGAACCGAAAGAAAGTAATAGACACAAAAAGGTTTGCTATGTGCATGTAAAAGAAGCTTAGATTTCAATTAAGCTAGTTAGTGAAATTTGTGAGAAATCGTAAAAGGTAAAGAAAGCTGGAATAAAATAACAATACAAAAGAGCAATTTTGAAAAGCAGGCAGCAGGACACAAAAAAGGAATTTGAAAAGCAGGTAGCAGGACATTGAAGAAGCAAATAAGAGGTAATGAACTTTATAAATAAACAGTTCATTAAATGTTAGTGAAAATCAGAGCAATTATGTGTGTGGCGCAAAGAAACAATTTAGATTAAGAAAAAGACAATATTGTAGTTTGTAAGAAATTTTGAAAATGTAAAATTATGTACTCAAACTTATTTCTAATATGTACTAAAATTCATCAAAATTTATTTCCGTTAGCATTGTAACTATAGCAAGGAGATCTGTTTTTATTTTAAACGGAAAACAAAAAAAAACAAAAGAATAATTATTATAAAGCTTGACAGTGTGAAATTTGTGCTCCATTTCAATTAAAGTTTTTATATAATAAACAAGCATTTCGGAACCTGAAAAGCATATTACTGTATTGTGCACGTGTCAAAATACATGTGGGAATGATTGTGGAGGTTCCCGCAACATAAAAATTAAATTTTCTCCGAGAGCATCTCCGACGATTTCGGGAGCCGTTCAGTTCGGGATTCTGATATTCAATTCCGGCCAAGAGAAGGGTCCAGAGCCAGGGGCCTTTACTGCTACGCATCGGTCAGGACTGCAGGAGTGCCTCCGCCAGCATTAACACCAGAGAAGGCCGTTCCAGAGGCAGATACCAACTGGGGTCATATCCGAACATTGCGGCAGTACCACCGATCAGTAAAGGTAGGAAATATGCCTAAAATAACAGGGTTAGCGTGCGGAATTGGAGGGGCATACAAGATTAGGCCTTACTGAAGAGGATACAAGCTTGTTCAGGGCTCCACAGAAGGCGCTGTTCGAAAAATAAACAAGGCGTCCCAAATTTCGAGGTTATGCGAAGGTATTGAAGCGTCCAGTTAAAATTTAAAACAGCGTCCATCTGACGTCACGAAATAAATACCTGCCTGAAACAAAAGATGTTATTTGCCGTCAAAGCGCGAAGATTTGAATAAATACCTTACGAATGTTCATAATTTCGCTCATTTTAAAGTAAATACCGCTGACTGCAAGACATAAACCATTTTGTGGGATTTTTGATAGATTGATGAACATTTAACTACCGCGCATTCGAACTAATTCCGATGTAGAGTACCGCACCAGATAAATTATAAATTAGGAAGTCACCTTGGGATTAAAGAGTTATTGTTCTACTGAACTAGCGTTTTTCCAAATTTATTGCAGCTAAATAAAATACTGAAAAGGGCATACAACCATTTATTTTGTGCAGTAAATTAATACAGGTCACATTTTAACCAGCCTAATAAAATGATAGGCAAGGTGCAAACACAATAATAATATTAAACAGAGGATTGTGCATTTTAGGATTTTGCTCTTGCTCTAATATAACAAATAAACTAATTAATAATAGAGCAAATATTATAGGTGCCCTCAAAGTAGAGCCTTTACAATATAGGGATAGATTTAACCAGCAACCGAAATCTTGTCAAGAGAGTGAAACAAAGTACATAAAGGGACACGAATATCGGAATATTTAAGGACGTTCGACGGTCATCAAGGATAAAATCAAAACCTATAAAAGCGTTGTTAGACTCATAAGTACATGTACAGCCGAAACTAGAGCTGATACTAAAAGGACAAGGAAAATGCTCAATGCCCCCGAAATGCCAACTTTAAGAGTAATAAGCAGCCACTAACTGACAGAGAGAATATCAAATTATGAAATAAGAAGAAAATGTAGCATACAGTAGCTATCTAAGTTTGTTAAAAGAAGACTGAAGCGAACACGTCGACCGAATGCAACCCGAGCGACTACCAAAAATAGCACAAACCCACAGGGCCGAGCCAAGGGTATCTGCCGCCCGGGTGCAAGATATAGTTTGCCGCCCCTATAGCGTATAGCTCCTTAGACGTAAATAGTGTTAATTTTAAAATTCTGCGTTGCCTTGATAACTGTAACTTGTTTTAAAAAATAAAAAAATATAAAGGTTATTATAAACTTTATTATTTGTATAAATTAAAAAATTAAATATTTAAAACAACTAACATAATGCTTTAATAGTTATAAAACAAAGTATTGCTTAAATTATTTATTATTAGTAACTTAGAAGTTATAAACATGAACTAAAAACTACATAAATTCCAAATTTAAATATCAAAAGCGACTTTTCTTGCTTTTTTAATTGCAAATTCTCGTATTAAATCCGTCATATCTAACGCCTGGCAGATCTCTTCCTCGATGCTTATTACAGCCAAATTTCTAAGTCTGTTCTGGCTCATAGTAGATCTCAAATAGTTTTTAATTATTTTTAATTTTGAAAACGATCTCTCACCATGAGCCACAGTGACAGGCATCGTTAAAAAAATTCGTAGGGCTACAGATAAATTCGGGAAAGTGCTAATTAAATCATTAGCCACAAGGTATTCTAAAGTTTCCTTGGCCGAAGTCGTATTGCTTTTATTATAAATGGACAATATTTCAATTTCATTGCACAAATCAATTGCATTAACATCCATTTGTTTTGTAGATGAATCGGTTAATTTAATTTGTAAATCCATACAACATTTCATTAATTCTTCTTTATCTATAGATAAAGAGCCTAAATTATTTAAAAAGCCAAAATAGGAGTTGCACTCGTTTAACTGTTCAAATCTGTCATTTAATTTTGATATTACTATATCAAGAATATAAAAATAAAAATTGACTTTGAAATTCAACTCTGGTGATTCGATTGATTCATCTCTATGTTCATAATAAAAAAAAACCTTTGCTTTTCTCGGTCTAACCAAGCCTACAGCTGGAAAAACACTTTCGCAGTCTATATCTTCAGCAATTTTTTTTGCCTCATTAAGCATAGCTGTAAAACTACCTTCAGATCGTATTTCAATGAAAAAAATTTGAATTTCTGTCAACATTTTTACAGTTTCTGCTAAAATAATATTAGATTTTTGCATGATTTTGCTTACAGTGTTTATTTTTGATAAAATATTGTACCAAATTACTAGAGAACACACAAATGTATATGATTTTATTTTATTAATTAGTGACTTTGCAAGGTTTTTTGTGTCATTGTCTCTTGATGTATCATTATAAAGGGAAAAGAGAGCATCATAAATTTTTTCTAAATTAAATCTAAGGGTTTTAATGGCATCGATTCTACTCTCCCACCGTGTATCAGATAAAGGTTTTACAGTTATGGTAGGAAGTTCTTTCATGAGAATATGCCAACGGTAGGTGGAGGCTGAAAAAAAAACATATATTTCTTGAATAATAGCAAAGAAATTTGTTACTTCAAGCGAACTTTTCGCAGCATCATTGACAACTAAATTAAGACTATGAGCTGCACAAGGGACAAAAAAGACTCTAGGATTTATATCAAGGATTCTTTTTTGCAGCCCATTATGTTTGCCTTTCATGTTGGCACCGTTGTCATATCCCTGCCCTCGCATATCCTTAATATCAATATTTAATTCTTTTAAATAATTCAATAAAAAGGCCGTTAGTCCTTCACCAGTTGTATCTGTAACTGGGCAGAACCCTAAAAAATGCTCTCTAATTTCTATACCCTTTGAAATATCATTAATGAAAACGAACCTGACAACTACAGTTATTTGTTCTTCGTGACTCACATCAGGTGTACAATCTAATATAATTGAATAATATTTACACAATTTTAAAGTTTCGATTATATTTTGCTTGACTTTTTCACCTATTAGACAAATTAATTCATTTTGGATTTTATCACCTAAATAATGTGGCATATTATTGGTGTCTTTTTGAATTCTGCCAATATGTTCCGCCATTATATTATCGAATTTTGCAATTGATTCAATTAGCTTCAAAAAATTACCATTGCCTTTTTCGAAAAGTTTTTGATTACTTCCTCTAAAAGCTGCATTTTGTCCAGCTAAATACTGTATGACACAAATGATTCTTTCAATAATTGACGTCCATCGTTTTTTTTTCCAACTTAATTAAATTTTGGTTGACTGAGTCAACAGTTGTCCCTTTTTCAATCGATTTTTTAGCTCGACCCATTTCTTAACACTCTCAAAATGCCCCTTACTTTTTTCGTGCCTGTCTAAATTTTGAGATAAGTGTCGCCAGTCAGTATAACCTTTATCATCGTTAAAAACATTATCAGTAACTTTAAATAATTTGCAACAAAAACAAAATACAGAATTATTTGACTTAGAATAAACTAACCATGTTCTAGGAACTTTTTCATTATTGCTTAATTTTTTGTCATAATAAGTAGTTGAAAAAGATCTGTTTGAATCGTCTAATGGAAATGCAATATTTTTCAATTGTAATGGCCCCAATTCAAGAATAGACATTTTAATGTTATCTGTTAAAATTTGCGGCCAAAGAGCAGGATCTTTCAATATTTCCATCCCAGCGTCCTCAGCAGCAACCTCGGTTGGTGGTGGTGAATCCGGTGTGTCCTGTGCATCCGTCTCGGATTTATTATTTTCTTGCCCTATTTCTGGATTTTCCATATGCGTGTCCTTGTTCGAATCAAGCTGTTCCTCCACTTGCAGGCTTGTTGATGGTTGTTCGGCTGCAGCCGCCGTGGAAACAAAAATTTTTTTTAAGGAGCCAGCCAGTCCTTTTTTAATTTCGTCTTTTTCGGACTTTCTTTTTCGATACTGAAAGCCGGAAAGTCTCTTTCTGCCATCGGCCATCTGAATTAAGCACAAATAAATTCTAAGGATAGCGAAACAGAAAAATAAGCAGAAAAGTTCAAATGTTTAAAATAATGAAAAATACTTACGTTTTAAAACTTTCAACTTTAAAAAGCACTATATTATTTAGCTCTTGCTTGAAACGTTTAGCCTTTTTATTTCTGCTTAGTTCAGTACAATCTTACTAGCATTCAATCGCAAACTAAACTAACCCCCAATTGCCCTTTTTAAGTTTTTTATCGTATATGCCGGCGGCATGCATGAGCATGAAGCATGTTGCAACAAAGCACAAATACACAATTTACTCATTATTTTTGTGTCTAAAGAGGGCCGCTTAGTCTAGCTGATTTCGCTGATCTATATAGTTTCGTGTTTCATGACGCTGCACCATAGCGACAGAGCGATAACTCGTGTGTCGGTATAATCACCGTGTACAATAGCAAACGGCACCGACGTGACGTGTTTATAATAAAAATAAATTATAAGTAATAAATTATTATTGTATGCTTGCCGCCTTAAAAATGCAACCGTTTCTCTGTATCAAGTTACCTTTATACGAAAAAAAGCCAGACACAAGACTATAACTTGATAAAAAATGTTGCATTTTCTAATGCCGCAAGGCACAAGCATACCTATCTTAAATTTCTTTCATTTTTCATTTTGCCGCCCCAAATAGTTTGCCGCCCGGGTGCTGTGCACGCTTTGCACCCCAGGCACGGCTCGGCTCTGCAAACCCATATAGTATATGGCATATACCATTAGGAAAAAGACAACCGGGTAGATCACCAAAGCTCTGGGCACAATGCAACGTTGGGTATCATCTTCCGTAGACAGTCTACCCAGAAGAATCAATTATTGTCAAAGATGAACAGGCAAAGCGTTAAGAAAGTGGAAGAAGAAGAAGAAGAATCATAGATTGTAGGTCGTGTTTTTTGTTAGCGATGGGAATTAAATCATATTCATATTTAAGATCATTTAAAAGGTCACAATTTATATTAATGCCTTTCTTTTCCCAGTCTAAATTCTTAAAATATTTTCTAGGGTAGTGGTGAACAATTTAGGTGACATCATATCTCCTTTTGATACAGTCCTCATGGCCGGTATGGGGTTAGTCGCTTTTTCTAGCTGCATCTAGCTTTGTTTTTGTAAATGTGTACCAGCCTTTAAAATATTTACAATTTATAGCTTATTTGAAGATGATTGCCATTAGGGTGACCATAGTAACTCGCCTATCATTAACAAAAATTCTGAAATTGTTTTACTAAATGCTTAATGGTGTCAAGTATTAGTGACCGTAAGCCGAAATAGAGATACTAGTAAACGATTGTTAGTACTTAGGGTTGATTCTAGGTAAACGGTTGTCTATAAACGATCAAATTTCGAAGATTAAAGGTTACAGAAACACCCGTCTCCCCACAAATCGTAAATTTTATTTGATACAATTTTACAATTTGAGAGGAGACTTGCCGGCGTTAAAACTTGCTTGATTGGTAAAAATCTTCGACATAGGGAAATTGCAGATTTAAAGTAAAACACGATCTAGAAAAAACTTTCTTTAAAAATTCAAGATACAGAAATCCGACTGTATTTCTATTTTTGTGCATCTGTGGTGTGTGGTATGCATCTACAGTTTATTAGTTACATCTTATTTTAAAATGATAAATTTTTGGCCCTCTAATAATGAAATAAGCCGGAGTTAATTGAAATTTGCGCCTTTTGAAGGAAGATTACTGTAATAAAACGTGTCCTCTGCGACTCGGTGGCAGATTCTTTATCCAAGCTTGCACGGATTAGGTAACACTAGACAAAAAGCTGTTGGCATTCAGGCTACAAAATGAGCAAATCCACTAATTATAATCAACGTAATTAAGAT
The DNA here is from genome assembly GCA_940337035.1 of Agriotes lineatus. Taxonomy (NCBI): domain Eukaryota; kingdom Metazoa; phylum Arthropoda; class Insecta; order Coleoptera; family Elateridae; genus Agriotes; species Agriotes lineatus. The sequence continues at coordinate 11,769 of CALNHX010013111.1, forward strand.
CCTTCTCGAATAGGATGCCTTAGAAACGATGGCTGCAGATAATAGGTCAGTCTGGTGTTTAATTAGTGCTAATTGGTGCTCTTAATTAGTACAGAACTAAGACTTCACAAGCAGTTTCGAAATCCTATCACTTTACCATTCATTCGCCTAACCTCTGTTAACAGGAGATGTGCGCAGTTCTCCGTTTGCAAAGCAACCACTTACCTTTCTAGGGTTTATTTATTAATTTTCCGGGAGCTGCACTAAAAGTAGCTTCGTTAACACAGCGTCTTAATACCACACTCGCGGCATGGTGATACAGCTCTAAGCTGAATTTAAGAACCCAAATTAATATTTATTTGTATAAATAAACAGTAATAAGCTGAGCGCTGGTTGTTTATGTCCTTAATCCTGTTTAGCTTAGTGGCTTAGCGAAGAACTGATCGCTACTCAGCCCTGATTCAATACGAGCTTGAATTTATGATTAAAGTTTGAACGACTTTGTTCTGAATCGCTTCAGCTAAATTGTGCGCATTCTCTTTATTCAACTATATCCCCATTTAATCCATTTTATTGTTAAAGCTTGAAGTTCTGCTCAAATTTACCTAATCCGTACATTTTCCTTCCCTGCATTTTTAACAAATATTATGGTTTCTGTGATGTTTTTCTTTTATAGCGGGATCTTACTCGTACTAACACAAGAACCTTTTTGCTTTATTTTAACCAGTAAAATCCCGGTAGCAATTTTTTGCAATAAGCGTTTTTAGAGATGACGGGTTAGAATTCGGCATGCGACTAGATTAAAATACACTCCTAAGCTTTTTGGTGATATTCTAAGACATTTTTGATTTTGCCATTATTAATGTAATTGATTGTATTAATAATAGAAAACAATTTTATTCTCGGAACGTTCACTTTTTTAATAAATTGCGGATACTCTCCTCGATGCAGTAATAATAACTATAATCCTCTCCCTGGAAATAAATAATATACGATTATACAGCTGTATGTGTTAAAAAACTACGCCCAATTTGTATCATTAAACCTAATTAAAGTTTTTGGTAAAATTTATTTGGTAATTTGATTTTAAATTTCAATTTTCAAGACACACTTTGGCCACAATTATTAGAAACAACAGTTTAGGCTATTGAAACTATGTAAGGCATATTAAGGTTAGGGATTAAATTGTCTACAGTTCTGAATTTAATTGCATCTTTATATCTTACAGCATATGCGCGTACATGTCGTTATATCTTCACTGCAATGGTTGTCAAGTCGAATCATATTGAAGTTGACACAAGACTTTTGTGGCCCTTTGAGTCAAGGGATACGTAATGCATGTATTCTGGTCCCCTACCACAAGCTCTTACCTTCAAGAGAATTATAATCTGTGGTAATTTTCAATAATTAACATTAAAAATAGTTTCAAAAACTTCCACTTCTTTAGAATCTTAAGCCACAGAACAAATTTAACTTGCAAAGCTAAAGTGAGCTTACTCCCAAAAAATCGAATAAAACTAAGATACAAAACATATTGCAACATACAGAACAAAATTAAGCGATTGGCTCCATAATAAACCGAATTAGTCAGTGCAATTTTACCTGTTTTAGTATTTTAAAGTTACTAGATGCTCAATTGTGTGATATACGTAAGCAAAAAAAAATATTATCGTCCTTGCATATCAGCCTGATGTAATTTGTGTACCGCGAATCTACATATTTGTTACATTTCTTAAATGCAATTTCCAAAATAGCTATTTAAGGCACGCCACATAAATTTTCCTACGCACGCGGCCCGCTAGGATATTTCTGCGGCCCGCGCATCGATAGATACTATACTTTCAGGAAACATGAATCTAGAATATACGAATAACGAATGTCATTTTATCTGGCTTACTTATCTCTGTAACATTTGCTCCTATATTAAATTGTTATTATACATAAAATGTATTTAAATTTGATACGTCGCCTAATCAAGCGCTGCATCAATTCGCCGCGTGAACTGGCGATAGGAAATCCTAGCCGCAATGCGCGTGGCCGCAAAGTATGAAGACCGCGTCGTTCCCTCTCCAGTGTAAGCTAGGGCAAGTACCTCGATAAGGCGGCAGACAAGGTATAAAAGAAGATTACACTGCCAGTTCCAGTAACTTGAGACTCTTCCTCCTTGAGTCTACCAGTCTTGATCCTGTCCTCTCCTTTTCTACCTGGGCCATGCGGTCTGACACGTTGAACTGTCTACCGGAGTAGGCATCCAACCCTTACCAAACCAGGCTTTAAGGGAAATGACGTGTTGTATTGTCAGCCCGAGAAGTTCAAATTTTCCGCAAGAGCAAGACCGCTAGAATTCGATTTATCTTGATTGTTGAACTTTATTGGAAATCGAATCCCTGAGGCTTTAACCCTGACTTGATACGCTGTACTGTCTTGCAGGGCTAACTGTTTAAAAGCCATTTCCGACCGCCTAATTTTTAAAAGCAAATCCCGGCGCCCCGACAGGTGAAATACTCCTCATAACCTCATTTTACTTATAATTAAACCTGTAACCTGTAGGAATCGTAGCCTCTGCCCCCCTTGTGAGCGGCTAGAGCCCTGTAAACTTCATAAACTCACCTGCAGGCCCCCTTTTTGGTCATTAAAAGGCGAATTCCTGGCTTTGACGTTCGACTACACAGCCCGCAAATTCCCTACCGGGGGATTGTAGCTAAATTCACCGGAAAATTACAGCTTAAAATCACTGCTGAGTGAAAGGTCAAGTTTGCAGGAAAAAAACCTACTCCGCCCATTTCCCAAAGAATCGGCGTGCGTACCGGCGGACTACCAATAGGAACCCGCAACACTCGCCGGTGCATTGGGTTGCAGCTCGTCCCACGAAATTAGACATCGTTCCAGAAGAACATGTTAACCCTTAAGTACTAACGTGACGTCTGAGAGACGGAAATGTTCGACGCGTGTGTTATATTTCCCCCTCCAGTTAAGATGTATGGTTGATCCTTCATCTAATTTCAAACTACCTAAAAATAACTCAGTTTTTAAAATTTCGCTGCGGTGGGATGTTTTGTGCGGAAGTTATTTGTATTTAAAAATAAATTCCGTCTCAGAGACGTCACGTTAGTATGCACGCTACTATTTTTGCATGATGGGTCAAAAACCAACTTGCTCAAATACGGTTAGATCAACAGCTTGTTGCTTGAGCAGCAAGTGTTCCAGTAGTATAATGAATTAGACAGTGAGGACAGTAACGGAGAACCTAATATTGATGAAAATTCTGCTATACTTAGTGACCCTAATGTGTTCATCTTGCACTAATTCTGTATAGTTTTAGGGTGGTGTGAAATTTTATACGTATTTTTTTTTCTCACTGTTTTTTTAGTTAAGTTGTGTTAGAATACCATTGTCTGTTGAAATATGTTTGCTGATAATAAAAAAAAATATTGAAAATTGCCTTTTTCTGTAATTTAGTTAACACCTACAAATTTAAACATGGTTTCCTATTTGACTCTGTAAATGCTAATATTTTTATGAATTTATATTTTTTATGTAATTAAAATATGCTTGATACATCATTGCATAGTACTTTATGTTTAAAAAAAAATTTTTGTAATAAATTCATAAATAAATATATGCCCGTCTCTGAGACGTCACGTTAGTACTAATGCACCACAACAGACACGTTAGTACTTGAAGGTTAATTTTAAATGATATACCACTCAGAGTTATTTTTAATTAATTATTGTAACTATACTCCATTTACTTGACATCTGCACTGTCAAACTGACATATGTTGGCACCACTGCTATTTCTCACATTTTAAGAATTACATTACTGTACAGTCTAATAAAAAACACATTATTTTTGGGGTATAGTCAAGATTTTTTTTAAAATTTGACACTGACAGTTCAGATGTCAAGTAAAGTAAAGTAAAGTAAAAAATAATATTTGTTTTGGTAATTATCTGATGTTTTACCTAATCGAATATGTATTTGAGTGAACGTATTTCTCCGATTTGCGCTTAACCCGAGGTATAAATCTTTGACGCCCTTAGTAAGGGGGTGAAACGTCACATCTCTATACGTAAATTTACATTAATTGATGTAATTTTTTTCTTTTGCCGCTTTCTCAAGAACTGAAAGGAATTAACCTAAAGTGAACATGATTTTTTAAATTTAGAATCACTTCTACAATACATAGTGTAAGTTGGTCGGTTACCTCAGGAAACACCCTGTATATCTCTTTTATGTTGCAATGCTTTTTGTAATGTAACCTAAGCTTCTTGAATAAATAGAAATAGTATTGAAATGCATATACACGTTTTATATTTATTACAAATCACTCACAAAGTCGCATACGTCACATTTTATGATGCGGCCGACATAACCTTCAAATTTTTACAGTGGCCCTTGGGCCCCTTGAAGTTGGACAGCCCTGATCTAGGTTATGTTGGCATTCCAATTTGCGGCAAAGAGTATGACTTACGTTTTATAACATGTTACCCTCAAGCTAAAATTAAAAGTGGTATAAACAGATACTTTTGACACTAGAAACTGTACAAAACGTTGTCACTTTGACACAATCCGATCGTAGAAAATTGATTGTTCTGATTTTGATACTAGTGTACGAGGAAACTATGAAAGCACGTGCGACAAGTTTAGGAGCACGACACGGACGGGAGTTCTTTTAACGTCGTTAGGACTTTAATGACATTTACACATGTATGCCATACATACACTACTTTTTCTACGATTGTTACACAACATGGTAACAGAAAAATAATAATTTAATTAGGTGACACTTTTTCTGTCACAATTTATTGGATATTCTAGGTTATGTCAAAAACATATTTACGGTAACGAGTGCGATTTACGATTTTATCGCACGCTACTAATGGCAATTTGCGATAAAAACCCAGTTATCACACTAAAATTAAAAGTGATATAAACGGTAATTTACGACACTAGAAACTGTGCAAAAAGTTATCAATTTGACACGAACGTAGAAAAATGTTATATTATCCTTGTATTAGTAGATGTTAGAATGATATTTGCCAAGTTTCAAAACATTTTTACACTAAATAATAAAATTATGAGCTTCTAAGACCGGGTGTCCTGTTGTTTGCTCCTGTTTCTAAGTTTCCTCTTTGAACGATTAATTACGACGCGACGATACAAATAAACGACAAGTAGACTATAAGCAAACAAAATTGCGTCACTTACATTTAACCCTTCCCAGGTGCAGGTAAGGGTGGCCAGATAAGAATGCAAAGTGCTGTATCTCGGAAACTATTTTTTTTTTAAATGAATTCGCGTTTGGCTTTCGATGAGTAAGAAGCTCCGCTACAGCGCATCGAATAAACAAACGTATCGTGTTATCGCTGGCCTGAGGTCAGATGTTAGTGCAAACAGTGATAATTTCTTACAGTGCACAACAGTGATAATTTCTTACAAACCAATACAACCATATTGAACTGCTAAAACCGTAAGTCAATAAATGTATACTACACCGAATTATGTGCAATACGCACCGCCTCCAACAAACGCATACATACACGGAGAAATGAATACACAAATGCTTAATGCACAAACACCAACGCATCTGTCATACTCACAACCAATGCCAATACAACAAATTTACCCACAAAATGCTGTAATTTATAGTAGCCAGCCGCAACAAAATACCTCCGTATCAAATTTAACTCAAATGCAGGATCCATCGCATATGTCCTCTCCAAATCCAGAAAACCAATGGCAACAAGCTACAAAAAGACATAGAACTTCATACGAGCAGGCCAGTCAAATCATAAATAAGCAAAACTACTGGCTCGGAGAACAAACAAAAACTAGTAATCGATTTAGCCAACTCACGGAAGAAAACATGGATAGTGAAGACAAAAAAAGTACCGAACCAAAGCCTCCACCAATATTCGTCTCAGGCGTTAAAAATATTAAACCACTGCTTGATTTGCTTAACGACATAGCCAAACCCAAATATATCTTAAAAACTTTACACAATCACCAAGTTAAGATACAACTTCTTGAAAGCCCTATGTACACTACTATAATAAAAGAACTAATGGAAAAAAATACAGAATTTCACACCTACAAACCCAAGAATGAAAGAAGTTTTCGCGTAGTCCTTAAGAACATACACCCATCAACTAGTCCCGAAGAAATTAAATCTAGCCTAAAAGACAAAGGGCACGAGGTAACCAACATCTGGAACATCAAACGAAAGTCGACAAACACAAACCTTCCATTACACTTCCTTGATATCAAGCCGAATGAAAATAACAAAGACATCTACAAAATTGATCTACTACTGAATACAAAAGTGATAATCGAAGCTCCACATGCCAAACGCGAGATACCTCAGTGTATACGCTGTCAAAGATTCGGACACACCAAGAACTACTGCCGGAACAACCCAAGATGCGTTAAGTGCACAGGCGCACATTCAACCAGTGAATGCCCCAGAAAAGAAAAAGATGATAACGTCAAATGTGTAAATTGTAACGAAAAACATCCAGCTAACTATAGAGGATGCGTTATTCATAAACAGATTCAACAAAAAATGTACCCGAAACTGAGGGAAATAATAATATCAACAAGACCAATCCAACCAGGAGTTACATTTGCTCAAATAGCTCAAAATCAAAATGGAATACCCACCTCAAATGAAAACCAATTTAGCCCAGCTATCACGACACAATCTGCCAATGACTTAACAGAACTTAAGCAGATGATGAAAAACCTACTAGACCAAATGGGCACGTTAATAAACCTCATGTCAACCCTCATTAACAAAAACAAATAATGACCCAAATTTTAAAGATTGCAGTTTGGAATGCCAATGGCTTGTGCCAAAACTTACTAGAAACAAAATTATTCCTGCAAACTCACAACATAGACATCCTATTGGTATCAGAAACCCATTTCACCGACAGAAGTTACATAACAATACCAAACTATAATATCTACAACACAAACCACCCAGATGAAACAGCACATGGAGGCACCGCAGTAATAATAAAACAAAGCATCAAGCACTACAAAAGAGCAGAATATAAACAAAATAACATACAAGCCACTAGCATTACTATCCAAGACAGCACAGGAGAAATCACATTTTCCGCAATCTACTGCCCCCCGAGACATAATAACACATATGACGATTATGACAAATTCTTCAAAACACTAGGAAACCGTTTCATAGCAGGCGGAGATTATAACGCCAAAAACACCTACTGGGGATCTCGAATCACAACCACAAAAGGACGACAACTACTGCGCACGATGGCAAATAACAACCTAAGCTATTTATCAACAAGGGAGCCCACCTATTGGCCAACGGATCGGAATAAAATACCGGACCTAATAGACTTCTGTGTAACTAAAAGAATTGATACCAAAAAAGTTACAGTGGTATCATGTCAAGAACTATCATCAGATCACACACCAATTTTAGTTACCATGCATGCTCAAGTAATTGGAAAACCTAAGAAACCCTCACTATTCAGCAGAAGAACGGATTGGAATTATTTTCGAGCACTACTTGATGAGCAATTATCCCTAGATTTACCCTTAAAAACAGAACTAGACATAGAGAAAGCCGTAGAGCACATAACGAAAGTTATTCAAAATGCAGCATGGCAAGCAACACCAGACATAATTAAAACCAATATAACGCAAGAACTCCCAATAACTGTTAAACAGAAGCTAGTAGAAAAAAGAAAAACTCGCAAAAAATGGCAACTCACAAGAGATCCTTTGGACAAACAAAGATATAACAAAATAGCAAAAGACCTCAAGAAGATGTTACAAAACCTAAAAAATCAAGCTATTCAAAAATATCTAACAGAACTCACTCCAACGGCAACTACGGACTACTCACTATGGAAAGCTACGCGAAAAATAAAACGACCCCAACAACAAATTCCACCTATACGACTAAGCAACGGCACCTGGGCAAGAACGGACAAACACAAGGCCACAGCTTTTGCGGAACATCTCGCATCAGTATTTCAACCCTTTCCTTCCACAATAACAGCAGATGAAGAAGAAAACATCATCAAAGAACTACATATTCCTCACCAGATGTCTCTCCCAATCAAAATAATTAAAGTTCACGAGGTAGAAACAATCATAAACACAGAAATAAATCCAAAAAAGGCTCCCGGGTATGACCTTATCACCGGAAAAATCCTGAAAGAACTTTCTCAAAAAAGCATCACAGCAATAACACAAATTTATAATTCCATCCTCAGAATCAACTACTTCCCTTGCCACT
>CALNHX010013112.1:0-20025 GCA_940337035.1 Agriotes lineatus
ATCAACTTAATTTTCTTACCATACCAAATTTGTGAAGCCCTTTTTATTCTCAATTCAATAATGTGCCACACATTATGGTTTAATTACATTTCGAGTCTTTGCAGACCACCATCAAGAAATTTTTGGATACGGACCTGTGGCCTAGAGCATTATATACGTTGTTTTACCTTTTGTAATAAAAAAAGAAAGTAATGAACCACACTGGATGTTTTTAATCCTTAATAATCAGGTTTGGTCTTGGAATACAAATAATTTTCAATAGTCATGCAGGAATTACTTTATTATGTTTCTTACTTCTAAACCATAATCAAAATTAGCAATAAAAACATTCAGTGAGGCTCATTACTTTTTTCTTTTAATTACAAACCCTGAAACAACGTATTAAATGCGCTAGGACACAGTTTCGCCTCCAAAAATTTGTTGATGGTGGTCTAAAAGGCTCGAAACGTAATTAAACCATAATGTGCGGTACATTGTTGAATTCAGCATACAAAGAGCTTCACCAATTTGGCATCAGAAAATCAGAACCGCAGTTAAAACAAAATTAAGTTGATGATGGTTCCTCGAAGACGAAACGTCGGATAAAATGTTTGATAACGTAATCATTAAGTTCACGAGAAGTTGCTATAAAGAAGTTTAATTAGTTTCAATCTAACTTTAATATTAATGCCAGAAAAAAATAAAAAGTCCAAAACGAAATATAATAATAATAATAATAATAATAATAGTCTTTATTGCACATAATATAATATACTACATAGTACTACACAAATGAAACAAAAATGAGAATGAAGTGCAAGGGCGAAGTTCAGATTGGCTCATAAAAGAACCATCTGCTCCTCCACTTAACCCAAAAAAAACTAATATATAAATTTAATAAACATGAACGGTGATTCTACAAAAACAAGTAAGTAATAAAACAAATAAATAATTAAGAGCGTTGCACATCAGAATCCTATACCACTGTTCTGCAAACCAAGCAAGTACAGCTTACAGTGCTTCTTAAATCGCGAAGGGGGGTAGGCTTTAAGATAGTTTGGTAGTTTATTGTAGATAGCTGCAACACCATATGAAAAGGACCTTTCAAAGAATTGAGTACTGTGTGATTGTAGTGCTAACAGACCGCGGTGCCGTAAATTAAGGTTATGAATGTCAGTTCTATATCTGATTTTTCTATATAGATAAGCAGGAGTTTTAAATAACATTACGTTATGAAAGAGACAAGCCTGATGTAATAACCGACGATTTTCCATGTTCAGCCAATTAAGAATGCAGAGCTTATGCGACACGTGTTCAAATTTTCTAATACCGTATATTAGCCGAATACATGAATTTTGTATTTTTTGAATTTTATAAGAATAATTTTTATCGATACACGGACCATACACTGCATCTCCGTAGTTAAACAAGGAAAGCACTAGTGAATTACACAGCATAACCTTAGTGCGAAAATCTAAAAAGTGTCTGTTAGAATATAAAAGTTTAATATTAGCGAAAGATTTTTGAATTAGGTTATTAATATAAGTTTTAAATCGGAGATTAGAATCAATAACGATTCCTAAATTTTTTGATTCGCTGTACACTGGTAATGTCATGCCATCAATTTTAATATTTACATGAGAGAGAATTTCATCTCTAACTTTTGGCCTCCCAAAAAGAAGAACGGCAGACTTACTGGGATTAATTTTCAAAGCGTGATCTTTAGAGATATCAACAAGTGACATAAGATCAGCATTAACTAAAGCATTTGCTACACAAATATTAGTTGGTTCAAATGAATAATACAACTGGGTATCGTCTGCGTAAAAATGAGATTGACAATTATTAATGGAATTAGGCAAATTAGAAATGTATATGGACAACAGAAGAGGCCCTAGAATAGAACCTTGTGGCACTCCTCTTATTAATTCCCTCGCATTGGAAAATTCATCTGATAAGCGAACACGTTGTGATCTGTGAGACAAATAATTATTAATTAATAGTGTAGCGTTAGAAGTGAACCCAATAAAAGAAAGAATAGCCAACAGTATGTCATGATTTATAGTATCAAATGCTTTTGTGTAATCTAGTAATACAAGAATAGTTAGTTTATTTTTATCAACTTCAGAAATAATGTCGTCTGTAATATTTAAAAGAGCCGTTGTACAACTATGTCCAGATCGAAATCCAGATTGAGTATCTGGAAGAATTTTATATTTATTCAAATGCAGTTTAATTTGAGAGTTCATGATTTTTTCCATAACCTTGGATAAAACCGGCAAAATACTGATAGGCCGTAAATCTTTAAGTTGAGTAGGATTACTAACTTTAGGTAAAGGAATGATAAAGGCTTGCTTCCAGCAAGCGGGGAAGATGCTATTTTCAAAGCAAAAATTTATAATGTGACAAATATAAGGGAGCAAAAAGGGAAAACATAAACGCAATAATCTAATATTTAGCTGATCCAATCCAGTAGAATTGGAAGTAAGAGCAGAAAAAGTTTCAAGGACTACCGTAGGTGACACTGAAGAGAATTTGAATGTGTTGGCCACCTCAGGTTTTATATTATTTTTGTAAAATGAGATGCAATTTAGAGGGGGAGTGCTATTATTAGGAATGCAATCAATAAAATAATCATTTATATCATTTACATTTGACAAATTTTCTGGAATGCTATAAACCCTCGGGTTACTGCAAATATTCATGTCTTTGAGAGTTCTCCAAAATGTTTTGGAATTGGAAGAGCTTGCTAAATGTTTTAGATAATTTTTCTTTTCCAGTCTAACAACATATGTAACATAATTGCGTAGAGTTTTATAATAATTCCAATGAGCTATTTCTCTAGTTTTCTTGAATTTAATTAAAGCTTTGTCACGCAAAGACATCAGCAATTTTAGATTGTCGGTTAACCACGGTGCTTTGGGTTTGGTAATACGCGAGGTAATAAAAGGCGCATGTTTGTCAAATAACGCGATTAAGTTGTCGTTTAAAATTTTTACTTTAGCGTCTACATCGTCATGATAAAATATAGTTTGCCAAGGAATTACTTGCATATCAGCAGAAAAGTTATCAAAATTGAAATATTTGTATAGTTTTGTATAGCGTTCGTGGTTTGTCAGCTGGGACATTGACGTCACAATATACAAGAAAATGATCAGCAACTTGAAAGTCAGTAACACCAGAGTCGTTCACAATATCTAGATTATTAGTAATTATTAAATCAATAAGCGTAGCAGAAGTTGCCGTAATTCTAGTTGGCTTATCAATAATTTGAGTAAGGCCAAAAGTTTCAAGCAAGGCGGTAAAACGATTAACACTACAATCAGTTGATTTAAAAAAATTCAAATTTAGATCTCCCATGACGATTAAATTGTCGCACATGGGTAATATGGTCATGAGCGATTCTTCAAATTCTTTTACAAATTCGTCTATTTTAATAGATGAATTTGGAGGATAGTAAATTACACCTAATGCTAAAGATAAGCTTGGTAGTTTTAAATTAACCCAGAGCTGTTCACTATTAGAATGTATTTTAATTACGCTATACTTGATAGAGTTTTTAATATAAAAAGCTACCCCGCCTCCACGCGAATTACGATCTCTTCGAATTAAAGAATATTCAGTTATATTAACATTTTTACTAGGTATATTATTACAAAGCCTGGTCTCACCTACAGCAACAACGTCATAAGAATTATGAGTAACGTGTTCACGAAATTCATTAAAATTTGCAGACAATGAGCGAACATTCTGATGCACCAATCTCAGGTTAGTACTGCTCATCTGCAACAAAGACAATTAAGCACTAGAACAAAATAAGTATCAGATTCAAAACCTAGATAAGTAGGGATTAGCAAATTCCCCTACATACAATATTACAGGTACACACAAGATAACTAAATGCAGCAATTCCTGCAATTATAAAAGAAACAAAGCAATTTCAGAAAAAATAACTAATTAAGCAGCAAAAACAAAAATTAAGCAATGCAACAAGTTACTAAATAAATTTATAAAAATTAACGCTAATCTAAGCGGTAAACTAAGCGGTGCCTTGCCAATAAACAAACAATAAACGACACATTTTGTATTTAACCTTCACATATTTTTTCCAATTCGACCATATCACGCACAGGCAGTTTCTTTCCATTTTTATCGACAAAAATTGTTCCGTCGTTAGTCCAGACTTTTCTGTGACCAAATTTTTCAGCTGCACAAGAAACAATATCCATCCTGGCTTTGGAAAGGTCCTCTTTTATGACTACTGATGACCCACGGAGGTTTTTTCTATTTCTTATTACCGAATTTCGGTATCTATAGCTGACAAATTTCACTATAATACCACGGTGCTTAGTTGACTTAGACGGAAAAGCTCCAACTCTGTGGCATCTATCTATGTGGTCCGTAGTAAGCTGCATACCGAGCTTCTCATTAAAAATATCAAGTACGACCTTCTCCACATCTTCATTTTTCTGCTCCTTTACGCCAAAGATTCTAATGTTGTTGCGCCTGCTGTATTGTTCCAATCCATCGATTTTTTTGTATAATTCAGCATTTTCCTTCTCAAGTTCAGTAACGCGCACTTGTAATTTATCACATACTTCTACCACCTTATCAAACTTTTCCTCTAGCTTTTTCACTACGGTATCCGCTAGTTTTTCTGCTAAATCTTTTAAATTGTTCGTGTCCTTAAAATATTCTTCAATGCTGTGTTTAGCTTGATTTTTAATATCAGTAAGTTGATTCTGTGTAAAAACCATTGCGTTATATCCACTTTGCGACGAGAAAACAACTGAATATTATTGATTTATTAGTTTAAGTAGATATATCGGATTTTGCAATTCGGATATCGGAATTTGCAAGACACACACTCGAACACGTCTAACTTCGTCGCCGGTTCATAGCAGAATATAAAAGATTTCTAGGCGCCATTTTGTTAGTCCTTTAACGACTGTTATAATTTGCAAAATAATTTAAATAAATTTTCTAACTACTGTACCGATAACCGTTTACTACTTAATACTGACAAATGTTATTCAATTAAATTTACGAGAAATCGCCATAAAATTTTATTCGCCTATTACGTTAATCAAACTGCAATTTCGGAACAAAGTACAATAAGGGACCTGGGTGTAATTCTTGACAATCAATTGTTGTTCGATGCACATATAGATAACATAACTCAAAAAGCATATAAAACACTTGGTTTTATAATGAGGTGCTGCAAGCCCTTCAAAAGTGCCCATTGTTTCCAGCTTCTGTATTTTGCTATGGTTCGTAGTGTTTTAGAATTTGCCGCTCCGGTGTGGAATCCCCAGTATAATATCTATATTGACAGAATAGAAAAAATTCAGAACAAGTTTGCTAAATATCTGAAACATAATTCAATTCAATTAAATCAGAGGCAGCAGAGCCTACAGTCAAGACGAAAATTGTTGGACTTATGTGTTTTATTTAAACTTTTTAATGAGAAAATCGACTGTCCAGACTTATTATCTGAATTTTCTCTAAAAGTTCCATCTAGGCCAACGCGAAGCAATGACGTTTTTGCTCTACAATTCAAAAATACGAACGCTGCAATCAATTCTCCGGTTTATCGTTTGTCTTGGTACTATAATTATTACTGCAAATTTCCAAATTGTCCTGATTTATTTAATTCGACCTTCACAAATTTTAAGTATAAAATGTCTCAGTTGATATTTTTAAACTGATTTGGCTTTTGCGAATTAAGGGTGTCTCGGGGTGCTATGGGGGTCAGGGCGTGTCGCCTAGCCTACACGCTGGTGCGTTACATTTTATTTCCATGGCATCTTGAGTCTTTTCATATTGTTAGTGAAAGCCATATCACATATGCTTTTTACTTCTCCTGCACTCCTCTCCTACATGTTTTAGTTTTTAATATTTATTATTACTATTCATGTATATTTTATTGCATTCACTTGTCATTGGTACCAAACTTGTGCTTTTTTCATTGAATGGCATGACTTTCAATGTAATATTATAATTATAAATGTATGTAGTGGTAAATTGTAATTGGGTTGATGCTTTTGCGTGTCAACCTGTTATTTACCCAAATAAATAAATAAATAAATAAATAAATAAATTGCTCAACTTTCTTCCCATTTAACGAAATTTGTATTTCTTACAATTAACCAGATTCCCATACTGGCCCTTCTTACCTTGGACACGCTGTAGAAGGCCGTGGGTGGAGAAAATATATTCTAATTGACTTCGTAACTCATAATAATAACTATTTCAACAATTTCTTAGATCAATAAAAAATCCTTCATGAACGAATAAAACTTGCTGAGAGTGTTTTTTGAGAAAACGTCGTTTTTTTAAACACACCTACCAAGAGCCTACGTACCATAGAAAATGTAATTACCAGTCTAACGATGTGCACTATGCCCTACTTTATATTTATTTAAAACTGAAAGATGTTTAATGAATAAATTTTTTAAATATGATTGTGTAATACCTAAGCAAATTTGGCATCACTCTCGTATGTGATTTGAGCCTTAGATTCCGAAAAACATAAAATATGTAGGGTGATCTGTTTAAAAACAAAGTTAATGACATTTCCGGTAAAACCGGAAGTTGGATATTTTGATTATATCCATATGTCAATCCGAAATTATGTTTAATATCCTTGCAACAAGTTTAATGCAAATCCGTTTATAAGTAAAGGAGATAGAGACATGGATCTTGTCTCATTGACACCCGGTATACCTCGTACATCAGACATAAACAACAAATAACAGATCAGTGAACAATTACAGTTAGGTACGTATTTCAATTAAGTGTTATAATATATTAAAACAATGTTGCCTTACCTATTTGCAATTAAACCATGTTGCCAGTTCTGCTAGGTTTTAAATTAATAAAACCTCGCTATATCTTCGAAAATATAAGACAAGGAATTTTTGTATAACTTTTTTCCTACTCAGAATATGCCTCTTAGGGCCGATTCTACAATGCAAGTATATACTTAGAATAAGCTATCCGAGGTATAATTGTCATAGTTTTCTTTGTTACAACAATCGTTTCTAGGGTATTTATTCCCGGGATAACTTTATCCTTGGATTGTAGAACCGGCCCTAAATATCGTAACATGAAGTTAATACGTAATTTTTGCAGCAAATATACCGGGTGACTATAAATGATTTTGATTTTTTTCTTAGGTACTGACGTAAAACCTAACCTGCTAATCTCGAATTTGACATAGTCTTAAAGTGCCACCAACATAAACAGTGCCAACCTAAGAAAAAATCACAATCATTTATGGTCACCCGGTATATGTCCATGACAATGCATTTTTTATTCATATTCTTATTTGGATATTTCGCCACTCTGCAAATTAAAATGGTTAAATAACGGCAATAACGTTATTTAATAATTTTAACATGCAGAGTGGGGAAATACCCAAATAAGAATATGAATTATAGATTCACGCCACAAAGAAGTTCCAGAGATAATGCATTTGATATGAGTTACATAAGCGACACATTGGTCAGATTTGTCAAGGTCATTATTGGACCCCATGTAACCTTAAATAACTAAAATTATATAAGCATTGGTATACTAAAGTTTGTGGTAAATGATTGCAACAAATAGACCACTTGTACTTAGTGAGACACACGAACGTTACTTAGTTGGAACATTACACTCAACTGTCACATAACTCATATCATCCAAGAAGAACCATGCATTTTTTGAAAATTGACCAATACTGAACTGATTACCTGATAAACACTCTAGGGATGCTTATTAAGCGATAAGCGCCGTAAGGATGACTATCGACCCCGTGGATGGTGTCATAATTGGAAGTAGAATTGCAAAAAAAACCAGTAACTTGAGTGTTTTTGCGTTATTAAGTCAATTCTAAATCATAAATCGTATACCGTTTTTGTGTAATACTCTTCAAAATATAAACGAGGGCGACATACTTACAAATAATTTTTCCCAGCAAAAGAGTTATTGTGCTGGTCTCGCCCTTGTTATATTACTAACTAGCTGATACCCGCGACTTCGTTTGGGCGAGGTTCGTTATTTGTGCATTAAATAATGACTAATTGTTTTCTGTCATCCCATCCCATCCCATCCCATCCTATCCCCGACCCCGTCCTTTTCTCCGTCCTCGTCTCCGTACCGTCCCAACCCGTCCCGTCCCGTCCCATCTCCACCCCTTGCATCCCATCCCTTCCCTTCCCTTTCCGTCCCGTCCCACCCCGTCCCGTCCCCTCCCCTTCCATCCCATCCCTTCGCTTCCTTTTCCGTCTTGTCCCGTTCCGTCCCGCCCCGTCCCGTCCCGTCCCTTCCCGTCCCGTCCTGTCCCGTCCCGTCCCGTCCCCTCCCCTTCCATCCCATTCCATCCCTTTCCGTCCCGTCCCGTTCCGTCCCGCTCCGCCCCGTCCCGTCCCGTCCCGTCCCGTCCCGCTTCGTCCCATCCCTTCCCGTCCAATCTCGTCCTGTGCAGTCCCGTCCCGTCCCGTTCCGTCCAGTCCGTCCTTTCCCGTCCAGTCCAGTCCCGTCCCGTCCCGTCTCGTTCCTTTCCTTGTGTCATGTCCACCGTCTTGGACTTCAAAATTAATGCCATTTTCGCAATCAACGTCCCAAGAAACCTCAATAACGACACCCATATCGTATTTTAGGCTTATTTACCCCCATTTCACCCCCTAAGTACTCCTACGAAGTTTCAAGTCGAAATGTCTATTTAATATTATTTCTCCATACAAAATTGGAATCCCCATTTTACCCCTTTAGGGGTTGAATTTCGAAATAGCCTTCCTTATTCCTAGTATACATCATAAAGGGAACATCTGCGCAAAATTTCAGCTTCCTAGGTTCAAGGGTTTTGATGAGTGAGTGAGTCAGGACTTTCAGTTTTATATATACAAATATAGATAATAACACGTACTACCATGTTTTTCACTGACATCAACCTTCTCTTTTATTTTTAGTTTTTAGGGACTTGTAAATACTTACCTACTGGTTCAACAAACAATAACGAAACGTTTTTTTCGAATGAGGTGTATCGCAAACCAATCAATCTTTAGGTATATTTAGTGTTATAATAGGACTCTTATTCTTAGTATACCGAATTATATGAGAAACGAGCTGGAAATACATACACTAGACAAAAACCATCATAAAATAGAGAGAAAATCGTTATTAATGGAGAGGAAATAGTTGAAACTATACATTGACTAAAAAATACATAAAATAGTCTAAAACCAACATTTTTAAATTCTAAACAACATGAGACCACTCAAAAAGCATTAAAGAAGACAGTTAAAGGTTGATTAAATAACAAGTAAAACAAAAGCGGGCGTTGTGTCCAAGGTGGACGTTATGACCAAATGCGAAGGTGGACGTTGTGACCAGAGTGGGCGTTATGGCGGTGGACGTTGTGTCCAAGATGGACGTTGTGACCAAATTTGAAAGTGGACGTTGTGACCAGAGTGGGCGTTATGGCGGTGGACGTTGTGTCCAAGGTGAACGTTGTGACCAAATGCGAAGGTGGACATTGTGACCAGAGTGGGCGTTATGGCGGTGGACGTTGTGTCCAAGATGGACGTTGTGTCCAAGATGGACGTTGTGACCAAATTTGAAAGTGGACGTTGTGACCAGAGTGGGCGTTATGGCGGTGGACGTTGTGACCAGGGTGGACGTTACGACCAACGCCATAAAATGTTATTCTCAAGAGGCGTCGGTGGACGTTGTGACCAGAGTGGGCGTTGTGGCGGTGGAAGTTGTGTCCAAGGTGGACGTTGTGACCAAATGCGACGGTGGACATTGTGACCAGAGTGAGCGTTATGGTGGTGGACGTTGTGACCAGGGTGAACGTTATGACCAAAAATAGCTGTGGATGTTGTGTCCAATATGGCGGCCATACTAAGTGGTGGAAGTTGTGACCAGTGAGCGTTGTGTCCAGGCCCCGGTTGTAGGTGCAGCAATTTTATTGTCGAGACCGCTACTGCAAACTAAAAGTATCTGAATGCAATACACGTCAGTTCAATGTTTCTAGCCTTCTGTACTGCGGCATCGGTGACAAGTGGTTTTGCCGCTTTCAGCCAAGGCCACAGTGAAAATGTAGAGCCTTCCGAGGAAAGTTCGACTCCCGCCCGGGAGTTCTAATTTTCATTTATTTTAATGCATCATAATTCAAGTGACGTCCGCACCTCCTGAAGTAATGTGAAAGCGGTTACAGGGGGTAACGGTAGAAGAGCCTAGGGAAAAAAGACTTTAAACCTAAAAAGACCTTAAAAAATGAAATTATTATAAACAAACTTGGGAACTTTATTTATAGAATGTGACAACACCAACACCAGTTGACCACCGGGTCATCAGTTTGTCTCATTCTGGTGGTATTTCAAAACAGCAAGCCATCTTCATCTATACATAGTTTCTTAAACAAGCTGATCGGGAACGAGGGGTATCCTCCTCTACAAGTGGAACAGCTACAACAAATACATGTCTCTTAGCTAAGCGCATCTTTTTATGTTCACCAATTTGTACTAATTTTGCCAATTGGTTATGTACCAATTTAGCTTCTACAGTTCAGCTCCTGATGGTATCCTTATCCACATGCTCATTGATTTCAATAGCCCCACCTGACCCCAATAAAATACTATTGAAGCACATATATTACTATATTTTTTAAAGAAAACCATTGATAAAATAGATTATAACGAGGCTGAGGCTAAGCCTTATCAGGAGTTGAAAAATGCTGGTTTGTGAGGAAGACATTAATAAAGAAGTGCTTCGGCTAGCTCGAAGAGGGCGTGGATCTCAATCCAGCTTCAGCGTTATCGCGATGTAAATCAAATATCAGCCAGGGCTCCAAGAACCTAAAATGCCCGAAGCACAACGAGAGGCACACACTATTGGTCCTAAATAGCGGACACAACCTCACCAACAAATCCAAAGAAACCATAAAATAAACTCACCTACCTTATCGAACCTTACTGCAATGTTACTACCATAATAATCAACAAAGTAAAAGAATAAAATCAAATCGAGTACCGAAGCTTTAATACCACCACAATACGTACGAAAACACATGACTATACAATTTCCTCCGAAATATATATATATACATATATCACAATTCTAAGAAAAGCATCGCCATAGCTTACAATCTCGTGCAAGTGAAAAGTTAACAATATATTTCTTTCGCGCTAAAGTGTCTCTTCAATTAACCAATAAACTGGGCTCATTAAGCTCAGGATGAGTCTAGGTGTGAGAAATTACGTTTGATCTATTCTACTTGAATTGAAATAGCACACGGGTCTCGTGCCAGCTAACAGGCGAGACTAGAATATTACGCGCAAACAGCCGGCAGCGAAGGGGGCCCTAAATTGAGTGCGTTATGTAAAGCGCACAAGACAAAGCTACTGTGATAAGCTATTGCTATTGCGTCGTATCCGAAACCGCGGAGGCCTCGACAGTGTTGATACGCTAATTGGTGAGCTTAAATGCAGCCCTCGTGTAATTGGGAAAAATAATGCAAACAATGTCTTCGCTAGCAGGGGGCTCTTAAAATGAGTTGTGCCAAATAAGTCCTAGTTGCTATTTTTACAATTAATGACAGCGGCAGTACAAAAGGTAAATAGCGGCGTCTAGCAACTGAAGGGTGCTTTACAATTAACTAGCCGCGGCAATACAAAAAGGCAAATTTAATAGCATAAAGCGACTGAAGGTTGCTTTGCAATTCATTAACAGCAGCAAAACAAAAGGCAATTTAATAGCATAAAGCAACTGAAGGTTGTATTGCAATTCATTAACAGTAGCGATACAAAAGGCAATTTAATAGCATAATGTAACTGCAGATTGCTATGAAGTGGAAGATATAAACTGACACAATACTTGGTAAGCGCGAAGCCACGCTACGAAGTGCTATCGGCACCGCCAGGTTGAGCTGCGGTCAACAGTTGGAGCTCGGGGTATCGCCGTGAACGAATTCAATGACGCCGCGTACAAGAAACGTCTAACCTTTGAACCAGAAGCGGGGCCCTGCGGCAGCTATCTCGTCTCCTCCACGTGGTGGACAGACGGGCGACGTAGTCTTCGAGAGCTCGCAGACGTTCATTGACGAAGAATGCCAATAATTACACGGTAACAGAAAAAAGGTCTGAAATGGATGCTAAACGTCAGCCTATCGGCCATAAAAAGACTAGCAAAGCGTACCTTACGAATTTTAAACGGCCTGGAGTTTTCTACTTCCGAACTATCATTCATTCCTGGTTCCCCAGAGAGGTGCGTGTAACATAATTAACATCAAAATCCAATCATGCACCGGAATATGTGCGGGATAATTCCACTCAACAAGTGTCACCACAACGGAGCCACGAAGAAGCAACTTGTAGTTCGGAAGAGGATTTAGAAAATGCCCGTTTTCCAAAACGGAAGCCGGAAATTGCATTGAATGTACATGCGCCGAAGGAGCGCACGCTAAAGAAATTCCATATAGGCAACCTAGTAAGCACTGAGACGCGAGAAAAGTTGCCGGGCGTTAATGAACAAATTGAAATGAATTAAAAGATATTCAATCCGTCACAAGATCTTAATTGAATCTTTGATTCATGCATGGCGTTCCCGCGTTTCAACATCAGAAATGGATCAATTGGTATGCTTCATACTAAAAAATATAGATTGATTGTTAGAAACAAGGAATAACCAGTTAAGACAGGTAAAATGTAGATTATAAAACTATTAATACATTTAACTTCTATGGCCAATTAAATGGCAGTATTGCTTGAAGATAAGCATAATTGACTTTTTTCTTCTTCCTCTTCAATTTTCTTCTGTAGATAGCATTATTTTACGTGCAGCTTGTCATATCAGATCTTTTTCTTGGTCTTCCGGTGTCGCCGTTTTGAAACCAATCTTTAGCCCCTTAGTCAGTAGGTACGTAAAATTATGATCGACGTCTCGTACGGTTTAGCAGTTTTGTAAATTATTTGCCCTTGTCTTAATTTACCCCCACCTTGTGGGGCAGCAATCTGGCCTGTAACTCAAGTACTTAAATCAACTTTAGCAATACTCACAAGAAAAGTAAATTTTCTGACACAAATAAACACACCTTTTAGATAAAACAATAAAGAAAATCAGAATTAAACTCTAGAATAGGTAACCATCCTTAAACACACCAGTGCTAACTAAGAATGTATAATCAACAAAAGTTGGCCGGTTTCTACACGCATTTACAAGTCAACTATAATCAGAATAATTGAAATATATTCCCATTTAAATAACATTAAAAAGGCACCAAAGTAATAATTGTCTTAAATACTCGCAAAAATTAAACTACATCAAAAACCGTCGTAGAGATGTGATACCTAAAGGCGATTTGCATACGTATTTATTTTACTATTAATCGTATTTTATTACGGTAATGAAATTTTCTTACAGCATGAAAGAGACGCGTATAGCTCAATCTGTAATTAATTCTTGTTTCAAGTCACCTTAACCTCGTAACTGGGAACTGTTGCGCACCCTTCAGAATAGACTGCATCATTAAACTTGAACACGCTGATACATGGAGATTTCCCACAAATGCGGCAGGAAGGTAGCTGGATTTTACCTATGTCGCCTCTTTGGCGTCTCGAAACTCCTTGGCAACTTTGCAATTACGTACTTGCTCTGCAAAAAATTAATATGACACTTACTTGAAATGTAAACAGTGGGTTGTGGTACAAAAACACTATAGGCAGCGAATTCTATTTTCTGCGCAGCCCCAGCCGCTTTATTTAGCTCGCTTATAAGCGATTTAACACTGTGAGCGGCAGAAAACGTGCGCCTTGAGGCTCGGCACAGCCGCGATTGACTTTAAGTTCCTTCCGTCTGCCATTGATCCATCTCAAACGCTGCATACACAAAATCGAGCGATCCTAGCACTAAAATAGGATCGTACTCTTGCACTTTTCCTCATGCTGGATTACAATAATCAAACCTAATTAACAATAAAAGAGCATGGAAACCCAAACTGCCTATACAGTACACAGGTTGACTACAGGTTAAGAGCCACTTGAATTTATCCAATGTTATGAGAGATAGAAAACACTTCTATATAGGAAAGTTATATCGTTTTATGTGACAAATATTTTAAGAGTGCGACAATACTACCCGCCTTCCGGTTAAACCAGAAAATTCGCTATTACTATTTTACCTACGTCTAGAATTTCTTGAATTTGTAGAAAAACGTCCGTATGTTTGCAATTTTACAACCAGTTTAGAGTATGTACGAGGATGCGGCTGTCGGTTATTTGAGTAACTATTTCGATACATTTCAATCTCTCGTTGAGAATTTTTTGAAACAAAATGTATACTTCTAGCATATTCACGCGTTTTTGAACTCATATTTAACAGATCTATTTAACACCATCGTATTTTGGCCAATATTGAGTAGTTGCTTGTTTGTCTGTCAGTTTTTTTTCAGGGCGATATAAATCAGTTTTACTTTAAATAGTAATACTGTTTCTGTGTACATAGAATGCATTTAATATTACTATCTCGCTAATTATTAATTTTCGGTTGCTTAATACGTGAAAACTGTCAAATTAATTTTAAAAATACAAGGTGTTTTATAAGAAAAACCAAAAATAATAATTAAACTTTCGGTTTAACCTGAATATTTTTTCGTACTCTTAAAATATTTGTTACATCAAATAGTATAACTTTTCTATATACATATTTTGTTATCTCGCATAACAATCCATCTGGCCCTTAATTTATTATCAACCTGTATATGTACTATATTAAAATAAACAATTCAGGCAAGGGACCAGATGCCCGTTTCAGTGTCTACGCAGCGATTTTTTGTGGCTATTTTTGCTATTCTGTTGTTCGCATTACTATGTGTGCCTCAATTCTCTTTTCTGGTGCTATCTATTTATTGATGTTCTCAATTTTTGTCTCAAATTGTCTCTTCTTCCTACTATCGTCCTACTATTTTCATTTCTAATGTCTCAAATAGTATTTCTGTGTTTTTATTACTCTGATAACAGTTTTATAAATTGGTGCGGAAGTCTTGCAAGTCATTTTCGTTTTCTTTAAATCTTATATTTCTTTATGGACTCGAGGACTCGGCACGAGCAAATTTACCGAAACTATGAAAAAACTAGGCACCCAAGCACCCAAGAAAAATTTCAATCAACTCAAATACCAAAAATAGATAATTTAAGAAAACTAGCGGTCAATAGTCTGTCGCGACGTATGGCAGGTCATCTAATCTGCCGTCTTCTTCATTTAATTCCCTGCCGAGCCGCATCCCTTTGTGCATTCTAGAGCGCAAGAATCACTCTATTTCTAATACGGCATTGAAAGAATAATTCGGCGAGCTGCCATTCAACAAGTTCGAGGGTCTCCGCCAAAGACATTTTATCCTATTCGCGTCGGAGCCCGTTATTAGATTCGCTATGAAGAATATCTTTTGAGCGTACCGGGAATTAGGTTAGGGGACCTTCCGATTCGCTTTACCTCACTGAAGGGATTATCGGATAAAATTCTATAAGTATAAATAGTATTTGGTTTGGGCGAGATCTGAAGCACACTCGCTGATAAGGAGGCGGCGGCGGTGGTGAGTTGTTTCACTTGTTCATTATAGTTGTTTTCCATTGAGTTTTTTAAGTTTAATGTTTTCTCTTTGCATGCCAATTTGAATGCCTTTATTTGATTTATTTTCTCAAGTTGAACTAATACTATAGCGACATACAGTACATTCTTTAGGATCAGTATTTAGTAACTTAACATATAAGTTGCAGAAGAAAACGCAGATGCATTGCACAGTATCTTCGGTTTAGATATCTCTTGACGGTGTAAGCTGCTGAAGCATTTCCATGACATTCTCCAAATATAAAGATCATGTCGGTTTTTTAACCATTTTAATGCATTTGTATGAAATCTGTGATTTATGTTCCACAACAGCTGATATATTGATTAAGACATCGTAGCATGCTACGGTAAGTATTACAAGAAAAAGTTTCAACCCCCTGTCTTCCTATTTACGCGTTAGTAAATATAAAAATGTACTCGTTAATTGAAGAAATATTTAGTTTACATTTTCGATAAAATTATTTTCTACATATCTAAAAAACTCTTCTTGGCCAATTACGTAAGGAGTTATTCCATTCATAACATATGATGTCACACTATAATCGCACAATGTCCACAAAGAACTACATGCGCATCATTACTTTGACTATTTCTTGTATTTGTTATTTTAGTTTAAACTTCACTTTACTTCGTAATGATTCCACTTTAAACAACTTTTAAAATTTTGCATGGCTCCTGAATGAAAACATCTATATCAATAGATTGACGTTTGTTTCTTATACAAATCGAAAAGATAAATAATACTGAAATGTATTTTGAAAAACTGACCTATTTAGAAATTTATGGGTTAGCTGCAGAGATAAGAATATTTATATGTTTTTTACGTTCTAGTTGAGTCTCTGTGTGAAAAAGAACGGCTAAAAACACTAACACTTCTGAGCACGTGTATGGTTTATATTTACAAAAGTTGCACTTATCATTGTTGACTAAAACTAACCTCGTTAATTACACAAATTAAAAATATCTAAGGAACTACTTACCGTAACTCAGCACTGCACCTATTTCGGGAAATAAAATTTACGAACGATAACCGCTTTTAAGAACACAGCACATATTTTATTCTTTCTCAAACTTAATTGCCGATCACCATTAAAGTTAATTCATGCTTCTTCAACTAAATACTGGCCTTCGCTTTTACGCACTGATGATCCGCTTGCCCGAGTTCACATTTAAACTCATAACAGACGACTAATGTTTATAAAAGCGACAATACGTTCAATCTTTTGACGGCAGTGACTGGATGATCACCCCGCACGCACTTGCGTTGGCATTGGCTTGTTTCAATAATTCCATGGCATCACTGATTTTTGTAAAAATGCTAGTTTTATTTTTTTTAAAATGCTTGTTTTATTTTTTGCATTCCTTCGGTTATGGAAAATGAAAAATGGTTAGCAACAGTATGAATAGATGCAGTATTTTTTTCTCTACAAAAAATGTATTAACACTTTAGCTCTAAAATAATTAGGGGAGCCAATAATTGGACATTAAGAATTTAACACGAGATGGAAAAAAAATTGACCGGAAGTCGACCTCGGAAAAGAAATCCGATTTCCGGTTTCTATATATTTTTGGAATCTACTCTTCAAGCTGAGTCGAATGATATATATCTCGTCCTCCTAAAATATATCTCCATTTTCTTGCTTCTCAGTTAATAATAACAAGTTAATAACCTATGTCACATAAGTTTTGGGAAAATTTTCGTCTGCTTAAAAATAAATGTAAATGACTTCCAATCTAGTAACCATGGTAAACAAATATTCATTAATACTCAAACTTGTTATGACATTTCGTAGTTGTCAAATAATTTGCGCCGTTATGTCGTACAAACTTGAAATTCGAAAAAGGGTTTACAACCTGGTTGGTCACGTGCCCAAGCAAGAAATTTTAAACATTTTTCGCAATCAAAATATTTCAAAGACAACCATTTATAGAACAATTGCAGAATGTGAACAGGGTATACCATGCCTCAATTTACCGAAAAGTGGACGTCCGAAGTTGCTGGCCGAAAATCGTGCCAACCAAATCTGTGAAAGTGCAAAAGACCGAGTTGGAACATCATATCGAAAGTTATCCAGAAGATTTAATGTTTCTCATGAAACTGTAAGAAGGGTATTGCAGAAAAAAGGCTTAAAATTCCGTAAAACACGTAAATGTCCACGTTATACAGAGGATCAGTTACGAAGAATTCCAATTTGTTGTCGTAGATTACGCCGAACTAATTTTGCAAACAATAAAGTGATCATAATGGACGATGAAAAATATTTCACATTATCTCACTCAGAAATGAAAGGCAATGATGGTTTTTATACCGATAATGTAGAAAATTGTCCAGATAATGTTAAATACAAAGCCAAAAAAAAAAAAAATTTGAAAACAAAATTCTAGTTTGGTGTGCTATATCGGAGAGCGGAGTTTTACGACCTTAAATTGGGCATGTGCGGGGTGAAGCAGTTAATGCTAACGTTTATACCGAGAGATGTCTACCGAAGTTGCTCCAATTTATTACTACGACTCATCCACGTGAGGAAATAATGTTTTGGCCAGATTTAGCAAGCTGCCATTATGCAAGAACGACTAGAACATGGTTAGAAGCTCAAAACATACCGTTTGTGCCAAAAGCTGACAATCCGCCAAAGTACCACAGCCCCGACCCATTGAAAATTTTTGGGGACTATTGACCAGAAAAGTATATGATAATGGGTGGGAAGCACAAAATGAAGCTCAACTAAGATGTAGAATATATCAAAAGATAAGAGAAATTGATATAAACATCGTCCAAAACATGATGGGACAAGTTAGACAAAAACTGCGTACCATTGAAGACCTTGGCCCTTTGTCATTATTTTAGATGTAGATTTAATTAACTTAGATGTAAGGTAAAATGTTAGTAAAGTGGTCATTTATAGTATATTACACAACGAGAGCTGTAGGAAGCATATTACACGCGAGTTGGAAAAGTTACGCACAAGCCGCGTAGCGGCGCGTGTGTAATTCCACGAGCGTGTAATTGCTCTATAGCTCGAGTTGCGTACTATACTTTTTCTACGATCACACTCATTTCGTTAAACGAAAAAGAAATATTTTATTAACTGTCAAATCATCTGTCACACCATCTTAAAAATTAGGCGGCTGCAGTCACATCCCTACACCTCTTCGTACAAACAACAGAAACTAACTGTAACGTAATAAAAAAAATTACGTGTTAGTCATTACGTAACACTGTTTGTAACAACGAATTTACTAATCAAGTAAACAGTGCTTAATGAGCAATTTACTAATAAAGGAGTAGAAAAAATAAATTACGTTATACTTATTTAAAAGAATTTATTTTTTTCCCAAAACTTATGTGACATACGTTAGGCTGCTTATTTTTGAAACGGCAGGCTCGTATTCTCCCATGAATGACTCTTCATAGTTTTGTTTTATAGCCCTTACACTATAATTGGAAGATAATGGGGCAAATTTGGTCTGATTGGTGAGTTACTGCACCCATTTGATTTATGTAAATGCAATTTAGAAGTAAAACATATGTTGACCACCTGCAACCTAAGGTAAAATTTACATTCACGTGGTCTAATACACAGGATATTTCTTTCTCCTTCTTCTTTCCTCATCTCTCGTCTCCTGCTCGTTGTACTTTTGCTTTTGCATTCCTGATCCGATATTTCTACGTGGGTTGCGAGTTTGCTATGCTACCTGATTTCTGTTATTAATATGGTATTTTATTGATTTTAAAATAAAGGGATTATACAGAGGTCGTAAAAAGTGAAGCAGAATGATAACAAGTTTTTAATTTATTATCACTCGGATTTGATTTTAATAAGAGTTGTTCAACTGTAATTGAACCATATAAATCAGAATATAGTCGTCTGTAAAGCGAGGGTGATAGTGTTGCAATTACATTAATGACAATTTTATTTACATAATTTGATTATCAAAGCATGTTTTAACATGCACTGAAAAAATACTATTATAATTTGTTTTTATTTAATTCGATTCCATTCTATACGCATTTAATATGTCTTCTTCCTCCTCTTAGTATCGGCTGAGAGTAGGGTTTCCAAGTCCCGGGACCAAAAGTGTTTTCGGGACTTACGAGCAAAATTTCAGGTCCCGGGACTAGTCCCGAAGATCCCGAAAATGGTCCCGAAAGAGAAATAGTGTTCAGGTGAAATTTCCGAATGAAATTTCCAAAGAAAAACAAGTGTTTTAAGTTAAATAAAGTATTTCTGCGCTGATAATTTGCGTTGGGGCTCGTTTACAACTTCATTGCTTTCTTCTGGTACTAAAAATGTCTGTCGCTTTTGCTTTTGTTTGAACTGCAAAGTGCGTGTTTAATCCTTTCGTCAAGCTGCCTCTAATTATGATAATTTTGGAGAAACCCACTTTACATTTCGCCAATTGTTTATCTTCAATATATAAAACTGTTGCCAT
>CALNHX010013113.1:0-20012 GCA_940337035.1 Agriotes lineatus
TGGAATAAAGGTCGATTCAGACTGGCGGCCGGTAGCAAAGCGGTCCTGAAACCGCTCAGCAATCGCTCTGCACGTTTTTAAATGATATGATTTCAGACTTATAAGCGGTGCCGCAGCGGATAAGTAGCGGCAAGCCGGCGGAGCAGTTTGGTTCGATCAGGGAGCGATTTTTATGAAGAAACCAGGCGGTTAAATAAAGACAAAACCACAATTTAAAGTGAAATATGCAGTTCAGTACCGTCCATAGTTGCAGGCAAATGTGATTGTGCTACAACATGGAACAGCATCAAAACTTGTTAAAATATGTTAATTATTATAAATATTTGTTATAAGGATTACAGTAGCTGGCCAGAGTACTGTCGAAAATTTTTCAAGGTAAAGCAGCTAAATTCAACATTGACATCTCCTTGACGTCAAACACATAATAGGAGTATAGAATGCACAATATATATTTTGACAAATAAAATTATCTTCTTAAGTTGTATACAATTTGAATAAAAACATCTGTAATAAAATGAACAAATTAACTGTTCTCAAATATTAATAATTTACCTGTTTAAAATGTAGCAATAATCATAAAGTGATGTAAGTTATTGAAGTAATTCTTTTGTTATTCCATCAGGATATAAAAATTGATTGACGAGACATCAATATTAAATCTAGAGCCTCTTAGGTTATACTTAATTTCTGTAATTTAAAATTAAAGTTTCAAAATTATGAAAAATAGCTAAAACAGAAACAAATAATTTACTTTTTTAAAAATGTTATCTATGAGTTAAAGATCATTTTCCTTTTTGACTTCTTGGATTTATTTTTATCACGTAATTGTCTGCAATTTAAATTATCGTTTTTATAGAATATTGTTTAATAGCTAAAACATAATGAAAAACTTACTCTTTGAAGTATGTGATAAAACTTGACAGCTTTATTATTAGGTTTGTCATTAAAAATCTGCAATAAAAATGTTAACTTTATAACTACGTACTATATGAGGTCGAATATGAAAGAATCAACTTACATTAATGGGCAGGTACAATTATAATCCTTATTGTAGTTTTTATTTGTTCCACTAAGTATTTGCAAAATTTTTTAAATCTTTTAAATGAAGGCCCGCCATTGTTTAAGCCATGTTGGAAATCTAACATTTTTATAATTTTTGGCTGTTTTATTATTCCTGTAAAATTAGACATTTCTAAACTGTTATGGGTAATATGAAATAAGTTAAATATACCTTTAGTAGTTAGTGTTTCATCTAATATTGTTGTGATGGTCAGAGGAACCGTTGTATTTCTTAAATTTTTATTTTTATGAAACTTTGTATCAACCTTTACCAGCCATGACAGGAGTAATGTTAAGAAGACGCTGTAAAGCGCATGCGTAAAAAATTAATTTCATTTGATCAAATTCTCAAATA
The DNA here is from genome assembly GCA_940337035.1 of Agriotes lineatus. NCBI lineage: Eukaryota > Metazoa > Arthropoda > Insecta > Coleoptera > Elateridae > Agriotes > Agriotes lineatus. The sequence continues at coordinate 1,415 of CALNHX010013113.1, forward strand.
TCAAATTACCAAAATTCAAAGTTTTATTTTAATTTCTTATTAAGTTTAACAATTACGGAAAGATATTTTTATTATATAATTAATTATGAGTTATAATAGATTATGATAAATTATGTTACGTTTTTCAATGTCAGTTTTATAATTAATAGTAAATGGACTTTGTTTTTTTATTTCTACCATTTCATAAATCAGTCTTTTTTTGTAGATTGCCTTCCCTTTGAAGTATTTTAGGGTTTGAAAAATTGAAATCATGAAAATTTTGAACAGCATGTTCAGCTAAAGCAGTATTAGGAGTTATTGGAGAACTTAATTTCATTTTAATTGAGTTTTTATGTTGATTAATACGTTTACCTAATTTTTGTTTTGTTTGACCTATATATTTTCCATCACAATTAAAACAATCTATTTGATAGACTATGTTAGATTCATCTTTAATATGAGTTTTATCTTTAAGATTATTGAAAAAAAATTGACCAAAAGTATTATTATTATTTTTAAAGGCAATTTGTAAATTATATTTATTAAGTTCTTTTTGCAAAAGTGTAGATAATTTTGGAATGTAAGGTAAAATTATATATTTTGAATTGTTATCGTCTATATTGTTAAATTCTTTTCCTAAGCAATTAGATTGAAGATCTATTGTTTTATCAGAATTTCTTGTCATAATTGTATGTATTCTGTTTTTTATTGTATTATTTATAAGGGGTAATGGATAATTATTTTTTAACAACATTGATTTAATTTTTTTAATATTCTGAGAATGAAATTTACTAGAAGAAAATATTATTGCTCTGTCCACCAAATTATTAATTAAACCTTTTTTGTATTTAATAGTAGTATTGGAGTGAAAATTTAAATATCGATCGGATTTGATTTGTTTTCTATACCAATTAGTAATAATATTTCCATTTTTTTCTCTATGTAATGTAAGATCTAAAAAGTTTATTGAATTTTGATCATTTTCTTTCTCTATTGTAAAATGTAATCTAGAATGGATGTTATTGAAAGTATTAAAAATCGGTTCAATTTCATTTGAATCAGAAGCTAGAATGATATCATCGACGTATCTTTGATAAAAGGAGATACTTTTAAGATTATTCAAAATGTTTTCCTCAATTCCTTGTAAAACTAGATTTGCAATTGCACTAGATAAAGGTTGACCCATTGCAACACCAAGTTTTTGTCTATATATTTGTTTATTATATTGAAAATCGTACGACACTCATTAATGACCAATAGAAAAATTAGTTCACGAGCCGTATCCAAGACAACAACAAAATTTCTTGGAAATTTTTTGTAGGTCGACATTACTTCTTTTTAGGGTTTGTGTCGTTACGATTTTCTTACCGAATCTGCATTCGAGCATTAATTCATAACCGGAAATTGTTTTTCGTGCATTCAACAACGTCCAATTTGCCCTCGCGTCCCGCTCGGGCAAATTAATACGACGTTGTTGGAACGCACTCAAAAAAATTTCCGGAAAGAATTAATGCTCTTATGAGATTATATGTGAAAATAATTAGATTCCAAGATATATCTGACTGCAGTTATAAATTCATTTTTGGGAATTTGCGTTAGGTTTTTTAATTTTGTTCCAATATGCTTCAATTGTTTCTATTGCAAAATCGATTGGAATGTTAGTGTATAAGGATACAACGTCCAGAGAAAAAAGAACAGGATTTGTTGGGAGTGTAATATTATCTATTTTGGTTTTAAAGGTCCATGAATCTTTAACACTGTATTTATTACTTTCTGTTATTTGAATTAAAATTTTTGATAAAAATTTAGACAGTTTATATAAAGGGCTCATATAAGAAGCAACTATTGGTCTTAAAGGATAATTTTGTTTGTGTAATTTTGGAAGGCCATAAATTTTAGGAGCAAGTCCATTATGAGATATAAGACTTTTATAAGTTTGATTATCAATAAAATCTGAGTCTAGAGACTGTACCGCATGTTAGCTGACTGCTGACGCGTGCTGATTCTGACAGCTGACATATTGATAGTTGACGGATAATTGACTTTATGACTTGTGTTACAGTCTGTTTATACGAGGAATTCGGAATGCATTCTGTGAGTGTTCACATCTTTTTGATGCAGGTAAGTACGAAACCTTAAGTGGCCCCGTGAGTGGCCCTTCATTCGAAGGAATTAAATTAACATCTCGCGCATGCGTACTCACGACAGGAGAAGCTAAAAATCACCGTGCGCGCCCGCGATTTATTTTGTAATCCAACCAAAACTGCTTTGACAGTTTGACCTCAGTGGACATAATCTCAAAAAGTATAAATAGTAAAGTGATTGTTTAATGACAAAATTTTTAAGTTTTCAGAGTTACTTATGAATAAAACTGTTTAGAAACATTTTGAGAACAGCTAAAATCGGAAAACATGCTGCATATTTTGCAGGATATTGTCACCTTTAACAACTTTAACAGTCTGTTGAATTATTTTTATAGTGTCAAATTTTGCTCCACTGAGGCCGGCTGGGAAAAAAATAGTATTCAAACTTCGTTAAGAAAATGCTCTTGCATACCTTGCGCAATTACAAACCTCGCCTTCGGCTCGGTTTATAAACTTTGCGCTTGGTATGCAAGACTGCACTTTCTTACCTTGGTTTGAAATATACTATTATTTGTTTTCAGAAATGTTTTGGTTCTTTTAATAATATCTAACAAATTTTTATTAATTTAGCTTCAATTGGAGTTAATAAATTGCATCAGTATCCTGTAGTTTTGAAATTCCATGTTCAATATTAGTAATAACTAGCAGACCAGTGAGACAAATGTCTCATTTAAAAAAACAAAAAAGACCGTTTTTCAAATAGAACGCGTATTAAATAAAAACTGTACCCACACCTGGAAGGTGTCAAAGTGGTTGCCTAACCGATCGAGGTTTTAAGGCGCAGAGGGTCGCAGCTCCATTTGGCTGCTGAAACAGTTTTTATTTAATACGCGTTCGATTTGAAAAACGGTCTTTTTTGCGATTTCTCGAAAACCGGAAGTGTCACGTGACTGAAATTCGGTTCCTGACCTGACATGACCATTCCAAACATATAACTTTAATAACTTTTTTCTCTATCTCTTACGGTTTGGCTGCTGAAACAGCGTCCCGGACGGACCAGCGTCCCGGACGGACGGAAATCACGTGATTTCTCGAAAACAGGAAGTGTCAAGTGACTGAAATTCGGTTTCGGACCTGACATGACCATTCCAAACATATAACTTTCATAACTTTTTTCTCTATCTCTTACGGTTTGGCTGCTGAAAAAGCGTCCCAGACGGACCAGCGTCCCAGACAGACAAGTCTATTATATATATGGATGTTTTCACTTGGAATCTTATTATTTGGATTAAAAAAGTTGAAGTTTGGTCCAAGTTCTAAAATTTGTTGTACTTCTTTGGGAATTTGAATGTTACTTAAATTTTTGAGCCATTTATCATTTATATTAGCAGAATTTATATTAGAATGAGTTTTATTGAGAAATAATGGATACAAATATTAGATGAAACACTAGTTACTAAAGGTATATTTAACTTAATTCATATTACCCATAACAGTTTAGAAATGTCTAATTTTACAGGAATAATAAAACAGCAAAAAATTATAAAAATGTCAAGTAACAGATTTCCAACATGGCTTAAACAATGGCGGGCCTTCATTTAAAAGATTAAAAAAATTTTGCAAATACTTCGTGGAACATAAATAAAAACTACAATAAGGATTATAATTGTACCTGCCCATTAATGTAAGTTGATTGTTTCATATTCGACCTCATACAGTACGTAGTTATAAAGTTAACATTTTACACTCCTATTATGTGTTTGACGTCAAGGAGATGTCAATGTTGAATTTAGCTGCTTTACCTTGAAAAATTTTCGATAAATATTTGTGTAGGTCCATTTGGGTTTGGAAATTAACTATGCAGCTAAATTGTTGAATCAAATTAATTTTTTCTCGCGTTTCGTTTGCATTTAAAAACTAACTTCTTGAGACGTTTACATTAAGTTTTTAAACAGTTAATTATTTGATGATCTAAAAATAGGAGGGTGAGGTTAGATTTTACAGTTAAACAATGTATATTTTTATTCTTATGATTGTATAATTGATTTAATTGGGGCGGAAGGAGTACTCTCTGTATTACTTTTGAAATAACTCATTGATGAAAGTTACATTTTATTTTCAAATTATGCAATTCGCAGAACAAATAAATTTCCACATTGTTAAACATTTATTACTAATAGCATAATTTGAAAATAAACTGTTTCGTCAATGATTTATTTAAATTAAAAAGTAAAAAAGGGAGTGTTAACTTCTTTCTCCCCAATTAAATCAACTTACACAATTATAAGAACAAAAATATGCATTGTTTATATGTACAATCTAATCTCATTCCCCTTATTTTAGTTCATCAAATAAGTAACTGTTTAAAAACTTAATGTAAACGTCTCAAGAAGTTAGCTTTCAATGCTAACGAAACGCACATAAAAATAAATGTGATTGAACAATTTATGCAATTTTGGTTTTTGTTTCCTAATCAAATTATTGATAATTTTAGAAGAGAAACCATTGTACACAGTGATGCTTTTTATGGTCTGAAGTTCAGTGGTATATCGATCTTTGTTTAAAGGAAAGGTTAACAGTCTATGCACTAAGAAATTTAGAGCAGCCATTTTGTGTTGAAAACAATGATTTGAATCCGCTAAAATGAATCTGTTTACATTGGTTTCTTTTGTATAAACATCGAATTCCAACTTATTTTTATTTCTTATTACTAAAGGATCTAGAAATGGCAGTTGTCCTTCTTTTTCCATTTCATATGTGAATTTTATGCTAGGAAATTTGGAATTTAACTGATTCAAAAAATTATCAATACTACATTTAAATAAATCAAAAACAGCAAAAATGTCGTCCACATACCTAAACCAAATCCTTGGGAAATACTCTTGTGTTATTCTTAAATTCAGTTTCGAATTTTGACATAACGAGGTTGGCAACGAAAGGGGAAGGCCGTTTCTCATTGCTGTTCCTTCGTGCTATTCAAAGAATTTTCCATCTATTTAAAAGCAATTCTGGGACATGCAATGTGTAGTTAATCTAACTAACTCGTCAATTTTGTTTGTTTCCAAATTAATATCTATAAGCAATTCCCGCAGATATGTCATAGTTTGTGGGACTGGTACGCTTGGAAACAAAGAACAAACTTTAAATGAAGCTAGAATCTCGCTTTCCAAATCTTTAATTTTATTTATAAACTCCGAGATTTTGACCAAAAAATTATTTGGAAGTTTTGGCAAGTTTCTAAATTCATTTGTTAACCATTTAGATAAGAGGTAACTCCCCGACTAATCTCCTATCTAAATGGTTAATAAATGAATTTAGAAATTCTCCGACTTATCTCCTATCTAAATGGTTAACAAATGAATTTAGAAACTCCCCGACTCTCCTATCTAAATGGTTAACAAATGAATTTAGAAACTCCCTGACTTACCTCCTATCTACATGGTTAACAAATAAATTTAGAAACTCCCCGACTTATCTCCTATCTAAATCGTTAACAAATGAATTTAGAAACTCCCCGACTTACCTTCTATCTAAATGGTTAACAAATGAATTTAGAAACTCCCCGACTTACCTTCTATCTAAATGGTTAACAAATGAATTTAGAAACTCCCCGACTTACCTCCTATCTAAATGGTTAACAAATGAATTTAGAAACTCCCTGACTTTACCTTCTAAATGGTTAACAAATGAATTTAGAAACTCCCCGACTTACCTTCTATCTAAATGGTTAACAAATGAATTTAGAAACCCCCCGACTTACCTCCTATCTAAATAGTTAACAAATGAATTTAGAAACTCCCCGACTCACCTCCTATCTAAATGGTTAACAAATGAATTTAGAAATCCGCGACTTACCTCCTATCAAAATGGTTAACAGATGAATTTAGGAACTTGCCAAAACTTCCAAATAATTTTTCGGTCGAAAACTCGTTCAAGTTTATAAATAAAATTAAAGTTTTGGAACTTGGTGAAAGCAAAATTTTAGTTTCATTTGACGTGTGTTCTTTGTTTCCAAGTGTACCACAAACTATGACATATCTGCGGGAATTGCTTACCGATAATAATTTGGATTCAAACCAAATTGACAAGCCAGTTAGATTAACTACACATTGCATATCCTAGAGTTGCTTTCATTGCCAACCTTTTTACTTCCTTTTACGATAAAGGAAGTATTGGATTCATCCCCTGATTCCAAAAAACGTATTTTTTTCATTGGTCTGTCTGTCTGTCTGCGTGTCTGTGAACAGAATATCTCAAAAACGAAAAGAGGTATGGCGTTGCAACTTCATATATAAGTTTTGTGTACTATGTAGATGAGACAGCAAGTTTTTGAAGAAAATCGCATAACCGGAAGTAGGTGTTTACTCTTGCAATTTTTCAGTTTTTTTCGATTTTTTCAAAAACGGCTCTAACAATTTTTTTCAAGCTTTACATTTTTATTACATTTTTAATGTGTATTGATGTGAGATAGGTGATTTTCCAGTTGAATACTTCTAAAGTGGGTTTCTTTTGTTTTTTTTCTATTTTTTTTTTATTAACTCCTATTTTAAATAGAACACCCGGTATATTATTACATTTTTGAATTCAGCTTAAAATTTTAGAGAAAATTTGTCTCTTCAACTAACGCTCTATTTTGCAGTTTTTGTAGAATTTGTAATTTTTGAAAATTTTTGACAAATGCTTAAAAATTAAAAATGAAATTTTTGACTAATTATAAGATCATTGTAAAAGGAAGTTGTGTGACTGTATCACACCAGATTGTTATGTCAAAATTCGAAACTGAATTTTAGGATAACACAGACTATTTCCTAATGATTTGGTTTAGGTATGTGGACGACATTTTTGCTGATTTTGATTTATTTAAATGTAGTATTTCCTAGCATAAAATTCACATATGAAATGGAAAACAAAAAACAACTGCCATTTCTACATACTTCGGTAATAAGAAATAAAAATCAGTTGGAATTCGATGTTTATACAAAAGAAACCAATGTAAACAGATTCATTTTAGCGGATTCAAATAATTGTTTTCAACACAAAATGGATGATCTAAATTTCTTAGTGCATAGACTGTTAATCTTTCCTTTAAACAAAGATCGATATACCACTGAACTTCACACCATAAAAAGCATCGCTGTGTGCAATGATTTCTCTTCTAAAATTATTGATAATTTGATTAGGAAACCAAAAACAAAACTGCATGTTTGAAATTCCACAACTCTTGTCAGTCTTAGAAGTGAAGGACTCAAGTAAATCAAAATTCAGTTTCGCCCGGCTACAAAGGGCCTAGCAAACATTTTTAAAGAATCCGGCCATAAAGTTGTGTATGGTTCAAACAACAATATTAAGAATTTGTTGGGAAATTCAAAAGACAAACTGAGGACTTTAGGGAGATCTGGAATTTACGAAATTAAATGTTCCCATTGTGATTCAAAATATATTGAGCAAACACGTCGTAATTTCGGTACTAGGTTTAAAGAGCATTTAGCTCATTTTAGATTCAACAGATTCGAAAAATCGAGTATTGCCCAACATATTTACGAAACGAGTCATAGTATAAAAGAGGATGACCTAAAAATTGTAAAGGTGTTAACTTCAACAAAGCAACTAAATCCTTTTGAAAGCTTGGCCAATTTTAAGAACCGAGATAATAAACTTTTGAACAAAGATGGTGGACCAATACCATCCTCCATCTTGTATAATTTGTTGAAGTTACATTGACCGTCGGCCACGCCCTCGGCGTCAGACAGTATAAATAGATTTAAAATTGACATTTTCAAATTTCCTACGATATATGAAATGGCACATCCTATATTATATAATAGGTGTCAATAGAGTGTTTATTTTCCCTTATTTAATCAGGTAAGTAATGATATACTATTTGTGAGCCCAACATTTCTAAATATTTTTTTAAAATCACGCTTTATACACAACATACTTGTGTTTTAATCAAAGATTTACAAATGTGTGAAAGTGATTTGGAAGTACATGTTACACATAGTATCCTATTAGCTATGGCCAATCATTTAAATCCTATAATTTGTGAGATATAATTTGTATATTCGTATTTTATGTTTTCTACAGGAAATGTAGAGATCTACTGCAAATTTTATTAGTTTATTAAGCAAGACAAGAAGGGTTATTTTGCAAATTAGACAAGGTGAAATAGTATATTACATACCAAGGTGGGAAGTGTTTCATTCCTGTCGAGAGGTTAACTTTATCTCGAAGAAGGAATCAAACTTTTCACCGTGGTATGTATACTATTTTACTCACAATCGACTTTTGTCATTATTTATTTAATTAGGTAAGTTTCAAATCATACGAGTTTTCATCACAGTTTAATAAGTCAAGTTAACAAAGGAAACTGCGACGCTGTTGTTAAGTAATATCACAAGTTCATTGAAAGTGACGTTTAGCTAGCCGGGAAAATCTTTCCCGGCTGGCTGAGAAAGTAAAGTAAACAGTGACTCCCTTTCCTACTGTTTTGAAAGTTAGAAACGTACCTATTATTAACCGACTGTGAGTAAACATAATTCTACAACTGCATTTGTATATACTAGTCTGGAGCGACTGCAAAGTAATTTTACTAGATTTTGATATACAGGTTGACCTTAAATTAGGGAGTATATGCAAGCAGAAAAACGTTGGAACTTTCATTTTCTAGCAGTTTTATACAAGTTAATAACAAGATCAATTTTGTTAAAATATTAATTTACTTGCTTACTTACTTAATCCTTTCTCGGATTACTGCCTAAGCAGTGTCGAGAATCTGCTTGCTAAATAACCAAAATTGTTTATGTTACAAGTTGAGATTTTATAAATATTTTGTTGTAATCAGAATTACATTTATTTTGATTATATTTATATATTATAGCCACAGCAGAAAAAGTAACTGCAGTTCTTTACCTTTGAAGTTGCATACATATGAATACACGGTTAGTTCATTTTGAGGCTCATTAAGATATCGAAAACTGTAAGGAATACAAAGGTAGTGCAATTTAGCTTATGAATACTATAAAGCATAAATTTGCTCTAATTTAATCATCTTCATATTCCTTATGCTGTTAGAAATTCCAATGCTATGCCTCGAAATCGAATAAACTGTATAAGTAACTATGCAAATTGCTTATACCAAAAAGTTTATTTTCAGAAGCAATAGATGAAAGTTTCACATTTTTAATAACACTATTAATATAGGTATTTGAAAAATTTGTTGGTTGCAGCAACTATGTTTTCTATTTTAACTTATAAAATAATTTAACAATTGTCGAGTTGCTCTTGTTATATCAATGTTTGAAGTTTAACTAAGGTGTTTTGAAAACCAAGTCTCCATTTAGAGGCAGATCCAACAATAAAACTTAACCTACCGATTAGTTAGCCTGAAATAGCTTAGATTTTCAATATAAAGCATTATTAATTGTTTAACAATTATAAAATGTCATTAATGGCTTGAAATCTTCTACTAAAAGTGCTCATGTCCAATAATCTTGTCACCTCGTATTTTTTTAAATTAAAATTCAGACCTCTGACAGTACTTACCAATATGCTTAGGTTGAGGGGTGCCGGGGGCTGAAATTGGAGGGGGCGCAGGGACACTGAAGCTCTTCAGAGGATGCCCTTGGCCTTGAATTCTCTTCCCTCCTTGAGACTCAGCTAGAACACTCATGCCAGGGGCGTAATTCCCCGAAGGAGGCAGGTGTGCTGCTGCTGGGGGCTGATGACTATAAACAGTTGATAATCTTAGTTGTATGACAATACAAAACCATTTAAGCAACCTACCTAGCATACCCCGTACTACTCGAGCCGGTATCATACCCACTATGTGGGGCATGCGATACGTATGGGCTTTCTATCGTCTGATTACTAGACATAGTATTAGGGTCTACAGTGACATGTGCTCTGGATATTGAATATTGTGTGCGTGGGTACGGCGGTCTGCTGGATGGAGTAGAATCTGAACTTGTTGTACTCAAGTTTGCAGTATTTAAAGGAGGTGCTGTAGCTATGGCTATAAAAAGTAGCGGAATTAGTACTAAATATTGGATTTCATTTTTGTGTTTGAAGTGCAGGGTGGTTCTAAAATGCGTGTCATAAACGTAGTCAGTCAAAAATTGAAAACTAGATGCCTGCTTTGAAATTTTCCACCTTAATATAGTGTCTTTGCAAGACAAAATGTTCATAAGGAAGTTTTCACTTGTTCTGTGGTCTTCTTAAATTTCTGATACACATTTTGGACCATCCTGTCTATATAAAAAATTTAGAGCATGCATATAAATATGAACACATTTATAATGATGTGCAGAAGCATAAAGTACTCACGTTCCCTTGATGGCTGTGATTCAACACGCAACGTAATCGGTTTCGATTTCACAGGCCTTTTGTTTTTATCATCCGGGGTAACACCTATGTATGCAAAGCCAAAATGTGCATAAAATAAAAAAACACAATGATCAGAGATGCAGCATCACCACGTAAGCCCAACACGATGATAAAACACAATTTTATAATTATACAGAGTGCCTAAAAAGCAATGCATGATTACAAATCAGTTTTTATTACGTGAATTATAAAATACCCCTTACACTTTGGATTGATTCTGCAATATTGAAATCGGTTTGTTTCATTGTTACAACTCGACATTTTAAAATCAAATTGGTTTGAGTTTTTTAAAGTTCTAAAAATGTTGAGGCAGTTTTTGAAATTGCCATAGTTATTTGTATTTGTGACTGGTTTTGAGATTTTTAATATCGTTTCTCTCGATCATAAAATTCAAACTGCTCTTAAACCACAAGCTCATTCTTGAAATTATGAAGGTTGTTGAAATAATTTATAGAAATTTTCAAATACTAGTCACTTTAACTTGCTGAAAGACATGAAGAGCAGACTTTTATAATGCATTTTGTCCACTTTTTCGACTTTCGAGTTATAGGTGGCGCCTCATTCTACATTCAAATAGAGACCCTGTATAAAAAGTAAGATATAATCTTAATATACAGGGTCTCTACATTCAAACAGAGTCAGTAGATATAGGAGAGTACCGCCACGTCCGCCATGTTTGTTCCTCTGTCATATGCGTCACTTTGAGGTTAGTAACACAATTCCGTCAATGGGACATTTATTGGAAATCCGAAATTTTGCTTAAAATTGGCAAGACTGTAAGTCTATGTCAAATTCGAGATTAGCAGATTAGGTTTTATTTGTTACTTGACACAGACTGACGCAAAACATAACCTGATAACCTCCAATTTGACATAGACTTACAGTCTTGCCAATTTCAAATAAAATTTTAGACATAACTCAATCAGTTATTGCTGATGGGGACAAAAATGGCGGCGATGGCGGCATTTTCACGGATCAAAGAATGGCGGTACTCTCCTATATCTAGTGACTCTGCATTCAAAGGGCTAACTTTTTTATATATGTATAGACGTTCAAAATGCAGATTATACCGTAGAAAATAATATTTGAAAACCTCCTGGACATTCAAAGCGGTGTTTGTCCAACAAGAAATGACAATCAAGATGCATTTTGTCCAGAAACCACGGACACACTGCGTTTTGTCTGTCCGTGCGCTTTAGTTGTCAGTTTATCTTAAAAGTGTTAAGGAAGTTTGTTAATTATTAACGAGGAAATGAGCGAAGGAGAACATATAGTGGGTGACAGTAATAGTGGTAGCCGTAAAAGACAAAAAAGTGTGACTAGTGCCCAAAGAAAGAAGGAAGTTAGGTATGTTTGTTAATGTTCCTTGTAGATTTGTAGGTTAGGTTGGTAATTTTGTACTAAATTTCAATTCTATGGTACTAAAACATTGAAAGTAATGAACATTATATAACTAATATAATAATTATTAACAATTAGGTACTTTAACCATGACCCCAACTTGGAAAACTTTGTTTTGCCATGTAATCACAAACGTGGAAATTTCGAATGCCGCAATATTACCATGGATGATGTACAAAAGTGCCGTTCACTGTTTTTCAAATTTCCTAACAGAATTAAACAAAATGAAATAATTGCTCAATTAATTAAGATTGGGTTACCAAAAAGGAGTAGATCCCGGAAAGAAAATGGAAAATCACATGACATGACTATACAATATCAGGTGGAAACTTCTATATTGTGTACAAGGTTTAGAAATAATAAATTTTTTATTTGCAGATGTGGCTTAACCAAACGCTTGTAGAAGTATGTCAAAAGTTTTTCTTGGCTGTGTATAGTATTACTCAAAGGAGAGTAAGCACTATCGCCAAACAGGTGAAATCTGGGAAAGATATTATTGAACATCGAGGTGGGGACAGACAGTCAGATAAAAATTTACAAAAATGCAAGAAAGTGAAAGAATTTATTAGCAAGTTGAAGGGGCGCGAAAGTCACTATGGCAGGGGAAGATCTAGGAGAATTTATTTATCCTCTGAATACAATATTGCAATTCTTCTCAGGCTTTATAATCAAAGTATTGGAGAAGAAGAAAAAAGTTTCAAGGTTAATTACAAATATTTTAGCCGCATTTTTAACAAATATTTCAACATAGACTTTGGTTGTCCAGCCACCGACGTTTGTAGTTATTGCGTTAGACACTCTACAGAAATAAGTATTTGTAATAATCGCAACAAAATCAACAGGCTTAGTACAGAATTACGGATGCATAAAATCCGAGCAAAACAATTTTATGCAATTATGAAGAGAAACTAGAAAAAACTGTTTCTTATTGCTTTGATCTTCAAGTGCAAGTATTACCAAAAGTACCCATTCAAGAAGCTTTTTATTCCCAACAATTCTCATTTTACGCATTATGTGTAACAGACACTCGATGTAAAAATCCAATATTCTATTCTTGGCTAGAAAATCAAGCCGGCAGAGGAGCCAATGAAATAGGTTCAGCTCTTTGTGATTTTCTAAATAAAACTGAGTTTTTACCAGATATAGAAAAAAGTGAGGCTATTTTCTGATGGTTGCTCGGGCCAAAATAAAAATAGTCACATTATACACATGATCATGTTATGGCTACATAATAATGCCCCAAAATCAATCAAATCAGTAAGACTCATTTTCCCTGTTAGGGGACACTCCTATCTACCTGCCGATAGGATTTTTGGCCGAATAGAAAGAGTTCTTAGATCTCGTAGTGTTATAAAATCACCACGCTCACAAACAGCAAGAGCAAAGCGGAGTTCAGGTAATATGTTTAATATTAGTTATCAATAAAACCCACTGGTTGCACGTCACTATTCAAATTATTCTTACATTCGTTAACAGTAGTTGTTGGGAAGAATAGTGAACAAGATAAAAAGAGAAGGCGAGGGAACGGAGGAAGCGAAGAAGAAAACGAAATTTTCGGGCGCAGCAAAAGAATATTTCTGTCACCAGTAAGCAACAGAAGCGCTCGAGTGGCGAACACAAGAGAGGAAGCGGAAGATAAAGTTGAAACTCGAGAAGAAGAAATGGATGAACTAAAAGACATGATGAAGGACATAAAAAATACATTTATGAAAGAACGTAAGAGATTTGTAGGAAGAACTCAAGGAAAGAGACAAAAAATGGGAGAAGGAGAAGAAGAAGTTAGAATCTAGAATTACTGAGCTTGAAAATAAACTGGAAAGGCAGGAAAAAGAAACGCCGAAACAAAATAGTAATAAAAGGAATAACTACCAGAGAAGAGGAGATAAGAGAAGGAGTTGAACATTTCATCCAGGACAAACTTGGAATTGACATAAAGGTGAAGGATAGCTACGCATTCAAAGGAAAAGAGAACAGCCAAATAATCGTGGCAGAGGTACAAACCTGGAACATGAAAAAAGAGATCATGGAAAAGAAAAGACTATTAGGCCGCTCAGAAATATTTATTGAAAATGATTTAACAGTGGATGAAAGGAAGATTCAAGCCAGCCTACGCAATATCGCCAGAATACAAAGGAATAAAAGCAAGAAAGCGATAGTGAGCTACCAGAAGATAATAATAGACCACGAAAGATATGATTGGGACCCCCACCTACAGGATGTGGTGAAAACCAGCCCAAAAAACGAATAAACGAAACAAGCTGTGGGAAATCTAAGACGACACTGGCAACAAAACGGCAAATGAATAAGGATCAAACGATTAAAACTGGACAAGAGAAAGACAAGCGAGAAACAAGGTACATGAAAATTGGGACGTGGAATATTAGAAGCCTGAGCGGGAAGGAAAGAGAACTGATAGAAGAATTCAAGAAAGCAAAACACCAGTTCCTGGCAATTACCGAAACAAAGAGGAAAGGGCAAGGCTGCGTGGAGCTTGAAAAGGGATACTATTTGATATATAGTGGAGTGCCAGAAAAAGAAAGAGTAAGGGCAGGTGTAGGATTAGTAATGGGAGCAGAAGAAGTTACAAACGTGAAGAAATGGACGGCTATAACAGAAAGAATTCTTGTAGTGCAGATAGACAGAGAGAACAAAGAAGACCTGAGTTTAGTTGTGGTATACGGGCCCAACGAGGATGCGAGAGCTGGGGAAAAGGACGTATTCTTCGAAGCTTTACAGGAGATAGTCGATGAACAGCAGGGCAAGGTTATTATACTGGGAGATTTAAATGGGCGAGTGGGCAACAACACAGAAAGATGGGAAGGAGTCATAGGACAAAATGGAGAACAAGCGAAAAATAATAATGGAGAACGGTTGCTGCAATTTTGCCTAATGAACGACTTAGTAATTACAAACACACTATTTAACCATAAAGACATTCATAAGTACACCAGGGTGGAGCCAGGAAGAAAAGAAAAATCTGTCATAGATTATATAATAGTTCAAAAGGACAGGAGGAGACAAGTGATGGATGGAGTGAAAAAAGGGAGTGAGATAGGCAGCGACCATTACCTCGTAGAAACTAAAATAATGAGTAGTGAAACAAGGTCAAAAACAGAAGAGGGAAGAACGAAAAGGATCCTGCAGAAAATAAGAAAAACAAGACTGAGACAAGAAGAATATCAAGTAAGGTTCCGTGAAAGAGTAGCAACGAAAATTTCGGAAAGGCATGAGAAAGGAAACCAGTCATTGGAAGGAATGTGGTGTGTATTTAAGACGGCAATACTAAACGCAGCCGAGAAGGTGTGCGGGAAAACAAAAGTAGAAGAAAAGAAGAAACGAACGCCACGGTGGTCTGCAAAGGTGAAAGAGGAAGTAAAGATGAAAAAGCAGCGATGGCAGAAGTATTTGTATGAAGAATATAAAGCCCAAAGAAAAATCGTTAAAGTGACAGTCACAGCGGCAAAAGCAAAAGCATGGGAGGACTTCGGCCACAAAACGGAAGAAAGGCGTAAGGACAACATAAAATTATTTTACAGCATGCTAAAGTACTTAAGAACAGACAAACAAAGCCCTGTAAAAAGTGTAATGGATAAAGACGGCAAGATGTTGCAACTGGAAAAAGATATAATAGAAAGATGGAAAACACATTTCGAAGAACTGTTAAAGGGGGATGCTGGCGAAGAAGCACTGACCATTGAAAACAGCGGAGAACAGCATAATAGAAACGGAGATGAAAAAGAAATAACGGAAGCAGAACTTGAAAAAGCCCTAAAGCAGATGAAGGTAGGAAAGGCGGCGGGGCATGATGAAATTACGGCAGAAATGCTAAGTACATGAGAGCCAAAGGACAGGAACTGTTTCTGAAGATTATAAACAAGGCCTGGAATGCAGGAGAAATCCCGTCGGATTGGGAAGTGGCTATATTGGTTCCGATATTTAAGCAGAAAGGAGACAATAAGGATTGTAATAATTATAGGGGAATTTCATTGATGAGCGTCCTGGGGAAAATATATGAAAGAATACTTGAGAGAAGGCTGAGGGAACTTTTGGAACCCAAATTAGAGGAAGAGCAGGGTGGTTTCAGACCCAGGAGAGGGGTACAAGATCTAATATTCACCCTCAGGCAGATCTCAGAAGCAGTGGCGCGCGACAGAAAAGTGTATTTATGTTTTGTCGACTTAGAGAAAGCCTTCGACAAAACGCCTAGGGAAGAAATATGGAAGGTCCTACGCAAGAAAAAAGTGCCAGAAAACCTGATCAAAGCGACACGAAGCTTCTATAAAAACTGCCGGAACTACGTAAGAACGGGTAATGAAAGATCAGAGGAATTCAAAACAAACTGTGCCCGTTGCTATTTATTACACTTTTAGACGACATTAGCAAGGGATGTAAAAAGGACTTAAGATATTCTAAAGTAGGATACCTAAACATGGGACTCATTAAAGTGGCACAGCTTGCGTTTGCAAACGATTTAGTGCTGATTGCAGATAGTGCAACAGAACTGCAAAATAACCTGAACACCTGGGACAAAGCCTTGAAAGATAGGAAACTCAAAATAAACAACTCAAAAACGAAAACAATGGTTATCGCCAGGCAACCACATGCAGTACGGATTACGCTAGATGGTGTAGCTTTAGAACAGGTTAACCAGTTCAAGTATTTGGGTTCAGTGATAAGTGCGGATGGCTCCTTCGACTACGAAATAACCAACAGATTGAGTGCTAGTAACAGATTGTTTTATGCCTTACATAATAAATTCCTGAATAAAAAGGAAATCTCAAAACGGACTAAAATATCAGTGTACAAATCAGTGTTTTTACCGACGCTAATGTGTACAGTAGTGAAACGTGGGTGCTATCAGTGAAGCAGAAAAAACAGCTACAAACCACACAAATGAAATTCTTAAGGAAGATTGAGGGGTGTACAAGACTGGACCGAATACCAAACAATACGATAAGGGAAAGATTAGAAGTTAAACACATAGAAATGACACTAGAAGAAGGCCAGCTAAGGTGGTATGGACATCTCGAGAGAATGGACCAGGGCAGACTCCCTAAGCAAGTGTGGAAAGCCAAAATGGAAGGAAAAAAACGGAGGGGTCTACAACTAAGAGGGATGGATTTTCGACAAGCAAGACAAGTGACTGCAGACCGAGCAAGGTGAAGATCTATCTGCCAAACCCTTACACCGCACAGGTAGAAAGGGTCGTGATTAAGTAAGTAAGTAAGTAACAGTAGTGTTTGTTAAAGAGTTCCAATAACTGCAAACCTGTACACTAAAGAATATTACCTAAAGCATGTCATAAATGAATCTTGATAATTTTTAAAAAAATGTCCTCTAGTCGTTTGATTGCTTAGTGTAAATAAGCGATTTATAAACACCAGTTAATATTTTAAGAGTATCTATTAATTCGTTAAGTAAACTCCCGATTTCGAGTGTAGTTATATTTAATAGTTGCAGTCTATTGCCGTAAGACATACTTTTCAATGATGCAGGTATTTTAGTACATCCTCTTTGTGCATTGTTCAGAAGTTTAATATCTTTATAAAGATTATAAAGATTATGCGTTGCTTTTTAGAACACTGTAAAATAACTAAATAAACTGGTGTTTGGCCATGTCAATAACAGTGCAACGTATAAACAACTATCCATACCTATTTTGAGTTATAAAAAAAATAGTTTACACAGAAAACGAATGAATATCTTGAATACGATTTGAAATAAACATGAGTGCATGTACTTAAAAAGTGAATCTAACAAAATTAATTATAGACATTGATTACAATAATTTCTAAGACCACAACCATTCAACAGCAGTAAGCTAAAACAACCTTACCCATATAATTAGGGACGTAGGTGCGCTTGTCCAAAGAGTTCGAATGATGACTTTCGTGTGGATCATACTCGTTTGCACCGACACTTCTAGGCAAAGTCATAGCCCCACTACTGCTGGCACCGTCATTGCCAGAATGGCTCTTCTCCAAGGCTTTCAGCTCCATTTGATCATGGTGTATCCATAAATCGGGCGGCTTTATGTGCTGGCTGCCCTTCTGGTAACCTTTCTTGATACTAGCAGGCGAAGTGTTGGTGTCACGGCGACGGCAGCACAGTACTGCTATCACAACGGCGATTGTCGAAACGGCAAGAATGCAAGCAGCTATTATTAGATACAGCAGAGTTGTACCAGAGAAAATACTACGGACATCTGTAAATTAGGTAGTATTTGTAACTTTCTTAAATGTGGTATTATCGTATGATTTATAAAGCAGAAGTGAAGGAATGAATAAAAGCAAAAGCAACAGTGCATGAAATGAAATTTAAAAAATAAATTTGTTAGTCAGCTTTTCTCAATACATTGAACTGAAAATATATATTATTAAATTGTATGAAAGCACACAAACCTAAACTAAACATTTACCTATTCTTAAATTTTCCATATCCTATTAGTTGACTACTAAAATACCTCAATTTAAAACAGTAAGCACTTGTTTGAATTCAATAGCAATATGAACATAGGTTTGCTAAGAAAGGAAAGGAAAATGTTAGTTTAAAAAAAATAACAAAAAATTACCCTTTAACTGTCTGGTATCAGAAACAGCTACGCCAGTATCTAACGAAACAAACAAATTAAACATAAATTTACAACTAAACATAATAAAATAATTGTAATTACACATGATTGCAAAATGTTAACTGACTTAACTGAATGACTTATTAAAATGCACTAATAAAAATGAAAAAACAACAATTTT